>JARFXV010001190.1:2500-157500 GCA_031761425.1 Cosmopolites sordidus | reverse complement strand
TAACTAAAACACAGCACCAAAACGGTCAGATTAAATCATCTCCTGATGATGCTAACATGGTTAGCGAAACGTGCGTCGAGCAGTTCAAAAAAGCGTTTTGGTGTTTAGTGGTAAATCTCTTAAAGTTTAGTATTTCACACCAAAGGTTCCAACAGAAGAATTGATAAAACACAGCACATCAAATTACAACAAAACGCCAAATCTACTTAACTTTTGAACGCTTGTTTCTCTAGCCATGTTATCATCATCAGGTGGTGATTCAATTAAACTGAGATCACTCAGTTAGATTGAATCATCTCCTAATGAAGCTAATATGGTTAGTGCAAAGCGTGGTGAGGAGTTACATAAATTGAGTTGGTGTTTAGTGGAAAATGCTGTCTAGTTTGACAGAGAAGGTTCCGTTGGAAGAATTGACAAAACATCAAGACAAATATGCCTTTTCTTAGATTATTAGCCTTCAGATTGGGCTTCAGATTGGAACCGATTATCGTCTTTTGGTGAAAGTCTTTCAGCAGGAATCTTATTTTTAAATTAGAATTTATTTAGCTAGAGATTTATCAAATCATCACCATCACTGGCTGATGCCTTTTCACAGAAAACAGTTTTACGTCATTGTGACATCAAAATGACATCACCCAATGACATGACTTACATAAGATATGTCATATATGAGTCATAAGTTACTCATTATTTCACTCTTTTTCACTTTTTTTTAGAAGATGTATTCATGACGTCACTATGACTATGATGTAAATGTGATATAAAATTGATGTAACGATGACGTCAGATTTTTTACGTCCGCCAACTGTTTTAGAGATGTATTACATAAGAATTACTATATGATCGACCTCGAAGGTTATAAAGACAGAATATAGTGCTGTAACGAAGTTTACGTCACTGTGATATAAAAATTATATCAAATTATTTTTTGTTTCTATGTTTATTCATAAAAAGGCATAAAACAGTTAGATAATCCTTGGGCGAAGTAAAGGAGCCTACCTTGAAAAATATGTTGGATAGATTTAACAATAAACAAATATCACATGGTAAAAGTTTCAGTGATTTGGTGTTTAGTGGTAAATCTCTTCAAGTTTCGTGTTTCACACCAATAGAAGAATTGATCTACTATATGAACAAAAAAAGTATTTACTTACTTTTCAACATTCTGATCTCTCGTGACATAAGCCGCACCAGGTTCGAATCCTGTGTAAGGTCTAATCTCATCTACCACCACTCTCCCTCCAGTTAAAGCGCTCAATGTCCTTTCTGCTGCAATCTTCTCCGGATATTGCCCAGGCAAAATAAATAACATCTTCCTCGATTTTGATTCGGGTGGATAAATTCTAACTTCGCACTCACTATACAATCTGGGCACACCTTCATCATAAGCCTGAGCCTTCAGAGTAACCAAGTCTTCATTCTCCCAGGTTTTCTTCACTAGAATTTCACCAGACTTCTCGTTGAGGAAAAGATTCTCGTTGGGAGTGATGAACTGGTAATGAACCACATTGTTCGGAGGAGAGATGTCAGCGTCAAAGGCTTTGATGAAGGCCTGAGTGGTGAATGTGGTGCGGTCAGTGTTGAGAATGAATTCATAAATGTCTTTTTCGAAGTGAGGAGGGTTATCGTTGATGTCCAGTAGAGTAATGAGAATTTTGGAGGTGGCCTTGAGGCCTTCTCCGTTTTCGTCAGCTGCTTCCACTGTTAGGGAGATGGTTGGAAAGGTTTCTGCGTCTAACAGTTCTGAGCTTGCAACTGTTATAAGTCCTGTTTCAGGTTCTAAACTGAAAATGTAATATTATTTAGTTATATAAGCTGAGAGTTTCACTCTCTTTTTACTTGAATAGTTCATTGCCATCGCCTGTAAGTTTTATATAACGAATTTTACTTCCTGGTTCTCTGTCTATGTCAGTAGCTTCAACAACCAGCACGGTGGTTCCGGCGATGGCATGTTCTATAAATCACCAAAAATGTATAAAAGTGGAAAAATAAATGTTTGGGTGAAGCATATTTTACCTGGGACGCTGCCGCGAAACTCTGGCTTTACAAATTTTGGTGGGTTGTCGTTGACATCATTGAGAACCACGGTGAGCTTCGCTCTGGCGGTGTAGTTTCCCTTTCCAATTTCTTTGGCGACGATGAAGCATTCAACATAATGTCTGGCTTCATAGTCCAAGAGCCTATTGTCATGTACCTACATTTATGCGGGGTTATTTAACGGGGCGGCTCGTGAGGGAGGGCGTTGGGGCTCCGCCCTTCCAGCATTTATAACAGTAAACAATTTTTCAGAGCAAACACCATATTTTATTGCCGTTCAGTTTCTTTCCTTTAACTCATTTTAAGATATTATTAAAAATTAAAATCTCCAAAGAAGGTCTGTCGACCCATTACAGTAAATACTGCGGATACAAATTTCATCCCCTAGCCACAATTTTTACATCGTTGGTTGGACGTTTACCTCCAGCGACCGTATGCCAGGTCATTTTTTCTCGTCGCTGGAGTTACATGTTTTGTTGGTTGCCAGAATTCGGGGGTTTAACTGCTTTCTAAAACATGCGATTTGGACGTAGATTCCTTGCGATTGAGCGTATCGGTAATTAGTTTTAAACACTGATTTGACGGGTAGGAGGCGTTTGATATGTCTCGCGTCGCGTATTGCGTGCGCCTCGCGAATACTTGTTTTGATTTGGGATTTGCGGCGAAAATAATAAGCGAGCCTAATGAATATGTAAAAAAACGCTCGTTTCGAAGATCATTGACATTTTGAAATTTTGTAGTCAACATAACCTTCCTCTTCGAGGGCACGACAAAAAATTATTTCATTAAATTCATTCATTAAATAGGGGCGCGTTTCTAGGATTAATAAAATACAGTACACAAATTGGTTCCATTTTAGAAAAACATATGAATGACTCGAATGTTTTTAAAGGGACTTTCCACCAAAAGTTTTCAGAACGAATTACTGCAGTGTATGCTGAAAATTTGCTGTTAACATATTGTGAAAGAAATTGAAAAATCATCTTTTACTATAATAGTGGTTGATGATACCACTGACATTTCGGTTCAAACGCATATGGCTTTAGTGTTCCGATACGAGTTAAGTAGTTGCATTTTTGAATGATTTTGGTCATTTTCAAATGTAACAGGACAAGATGCTGAAAGCTTTCGGGGTATATTTTGCAACAGTTAGAATCTATTTTTAGAACTTTCCCAGATACATTAATAGCTCAGACCTATGATGGAGCTGCTCTTATGCTTGGTCATTTTGGAGATGTGAATGTAAAAGTAAAAAATGTGTATAAAAATGCTTTGTATGTTGCTATGTTCATCAGATTAATAAATTTCTGGAGCAAGCTGTTTCAAGCACACCAAGTTTGAGTTTTTTTTTGGTAACATCCAGATAGTCACAAACACGTTCAACTTCTCAATCCCATACAATAGCCACGATTTTTAGGTTTAAAGAAGAAATTCAGATATGTTTTGAGAATATCCAACAAGGGAAAACAAAAAAATGGTCAGAGGACGATATTTTTTTGTTTTGGTTAATTTGTGTTATAATAAGTTTGTGATATAATAACTTTTCAAATTAATGAGCGTTTCAAATTCATGGACCATCTTTCAAAGGCAAGACTTTTCTTATTTGATATTAATTCAGAATATCAAACAACACTTCCAATTAATGACAGAAAAATATCGTGAAAGTTTTCCGACGATAGAAAAAGAAGATTTGAAGATCGAATTGGATTTTTTTTATTCAAGACTCGATGTCAAAATGAAGACATTAAAGGCTGTTTAAAGACATTACATTTTATTTTGAATATGGGACGGGGCACAGCTTTTAAAGAAATCACTAAGGCATTGAGAATTCCAGTGACTATAACGATGATCACAGCCGAAGCCGAAAGGTCCTTTTCGACTTTGAACTTGATTAAAACATATTTCACAAATGCAATGGGGGCATATAGACTAAATGCTTTAGGTATATGAAATATTGAATATAAAACTGTGTACAATAACCTTTTTTTGTAATAAAACTTTGATATTTTTTTGAACTTTTCGAATTTTCTCTATTGAGTTGGAGTTACCCACTTTTATATTTCTTTATTTGCGCAACAAGCAACAGCCCATCCTCCAATGTCCTTGTAAGTAGTAACAATACAAAATTTTAATATTTTCCTGGTTTACCTCCCGTATAGGGTTTCAATAGTACGAAAAGTAAAAAGGAGGAAGGAGAAAGCAAAAAAAATCTTCAGCAGCACTATTTTCTACTACGCCCTCCCACTTTAAAAACCCACGAGCCGCCACAGTTATTTAACCATGCTATCAAAAAAGGTGTCCAGTGGAAACTAATGCTTTGTTAAGATTTATTTCTTTAATAATCGATTGAATTGTCCGTTGCTTTGTGATAGTTCATATTTAAAATTGAATAAAACAAATTTTTACTTTGTGATCTATCACTTCTTTTATTGTTAACTATGTGACTATAATTTCGTAAACAATGTTTGTAATCAGTCGCGTAATTTTAAGGTTTGATTTAAAAAAAAAATGCTTAAAAGCAACTGGTTCCGATCGTAAGATTTGGGAAGTACAGGGGAAAGGTGCCCTACCAATTCCCATCCAGATGTGGTTCAAACAGTTCGGGAAGGGAGACATGAGTGCTAAACTGAAGAAAGAGGAAGATCAGGTCTCTATATGCCGACGGTTTTAATAGAAGACTCATCGTAGTATCGAAGAACAATATAGTTACTGGCTCAAAGATGGGTTGAAGTCATTGAAAGCAACGGCCTATATATCGAGCTATAATCTCCAGGTAATAATTTTTTAAATAACATAATTCCTTACCGTTATCTTAAACCGAGAAAATCCTTCCACAACACTTGGAGATATATCAAAGGTACCGTTATTCTTTTGCAACTCCAATGTTATCACATCACCAGGTTCCGTGGTAATTTCTGCCTGAGGTAGATCCAGTTCCGTCCCCACTGGAGAATTTTCGTCTAAAAGAGCGTGATATTCGATCGCTCCGAATGTAGGTGATCCAGAAGTGACACCTGGTGAACGTGCGAACCATAATGACACTTTGTTTGTCCTTGAAAAATAAATGTTGACTTACCAGGTGGAATAAGAGCTAGTTGAACGGTAGTTGATTGTGACGGGGCTTCTTGGGGATTGGATCTGACCTCTTCAGCGGTGACCTTGAGTAGAATGGGTTGACCTTGTTTGGAGAAGGACAAAATTTGAGCGATGGGTTGAGCCAAGATCAATTCACCTGAGAATTTCAAAAATAAATAAATTTTATATAATAGTAGTTTGATGGGAGCAGTTGGTTTTAATAGGCCACAAGTTGACTGTTTTCCAGATGTCCAGAAAGTCCAGAAGCAGGTCGAAGTAATGATACTCAGAAGTAATCGCCGTAAGTTGGCAAGTTGGCCTCTGCTGCAGAGAGAGATAATGTTACATTTATGTTCTGCATAAGTATTATGCATTCCACCATTATGTATTTTTCCGAGGCAGAGAGTTAATGAAAGGTTAATGATTGGTGCGAAAGCAAACCATGTGCACATGTTAAGCACTCCACCCCACACGACCCACAAACTGTAACCCTTAAACAGGGTTTAAGAATAATAGAACTTGACATTGCAATGGTGACACAAGCTTTCAATCGCTTTGCATGTTTGGATATAACAAAGTCTGGATTTCAATGCACTGAAATTCGGCCTTTGAATCCAAATATTTACACAGATTTGGTTTTTCTGTACTACAGTGAGTTGTTGGACAGATTCGATAAGAAATTGAAGGAGCCTCAACCTCATTTACCTAAGAAAAAAGGGCTCTTCCATCACGATAACGCATCGGCTCATTCATCTTTAATTATCGCGGCCAAATTGCACGAACTGCGCTACGAATTCCATCCGCACCCAACTTAATCGCCCGACCTGGCACCCAGCGATTTTTTTCTGTCCCCTAAGTTGAAAACGTAGCTCGCAGGAAAAAAAAACACCTCAACTGAAGAGGTTATCGCCGAGACAGAAGCGTAGTTTGGAGAGATTGAAAAATCGTATTTTTTAGACGGCTAAAAAAAAATTGGGGAAACGCTTGGAAAAGTGTATAGACCTAAAAGGAGACCACCTTGAAAGTTACAAGACTAAACAGGAAACTACATTAAGATATGTTTTTAAACTCCCATTACAACACTGTCTTGTAGAATAATTGTAATTGTTAAGTAGACATTTCCATAAAAAAAAAATTCAATACATTTTGACTAATTTTCAGCGGAAATTTTGAATACATTGAATTTTTGATACATGCACACTAAATTAATCTAAATGATGTAAAGAGTCTACTAACAGTGCCAGAGTATATTAAAAAACGAACGATCATCTTTCATCAGAGGCTAGAGCAATCTCCCAGCACGGAACATTGCACGCCGTTGTTAAATTTACGAACAGGGTGTAAGGGAAATCCTTACACCCTGTATATTTAAGTAACATAAAAAGGGATCTAGCTTGATGCAAAATTCAGTCGTCCTTGATTAAAACCAACAAAACTAGAGCAGTTTAAGGAGCCAAGGCTGCATCGCCTGAAAATGTCCATTTCATGCGTTTCTTATAGGTTTTCTATGGAAATGAAATATCAGATAATAAGTCGGTTGGCGAATTTGAATTTTAAGCAGCATTTTCAATAATTATTCGATAAGTTGCCACCAAGGTCTTAGTTGGGTATTTTAATCGCTGACCTAACCCAATATGGGTTTCGGATCGTTAACTGTAAGGCTAAAAGTACGATTTCTTTGTATTTTTTTCTAACTTTCCATCGACCATGCGGAATTTCGTGTGCGATAAACCCTCACTTCGGCTTCCGGAACGGCACAACGAAACCGAAAATTTTAATATAAAAGTGAAAATTGTGACGGCATTTCCAATATTCGCGTGCCTGTTTTTTTAATGAAAGTAGGACAAATAGTGCTCCGAATAGAAAAATGTTGATTTTTTCTCTGAGGCTTTTTTTGTCGGCTCGACACGGTATCGTCAGCAATTTTCCTTACGTGTTTTTGAAGAGTTATAACATGTGCGTGTTGATTTAGTACAAGAAAAAAATAGTTTGCATCTGTTAATAATGTCGGTTAATATTGTTCGGTTAATATTGTCGATTTTGCCTAGAGATGGCGTTACTAATACACGTTTTGCGGGGAAGTTTAATACCTTCTTTCATTTGAAAAAAAACGGCTGCTGAAAGTTATCGAGTGTTGGTTGAAGCTTATGGTGAACATGCTCTAACTCAAAACACTTTTGAACGATGGTTTAGACGCTTAAATAGTGGTGATTTTGATATGAATGGCAAATAGCATCTAGGAGATCTAGAAGATGAAGATTTGCAAGCATTATTGGAAAAAGGCTTGCTTGCCAGGCAGAAAAAAAAGATTTTTTGCATCGAGTTGTGACAGATGATGAAAAGTGGATCTATTTTGATAATCCAAAGCGCAAAGACACATGGGTAGATCCATGCCAGCTTTCAAAATCACAACCAGTGCGCAATATATATATGGAAAGAAGGCTTTGCTGTGTATTTGGCGGGATAGTAGGCCAACTGCGTAATACAAACTACTGGTGAAACGATTACTGAAGGAAGGAAAAACTACCAGAATACGCCCAGTGACACGATAAAGTCATTTTTGAACATGACAATGGTCGATCCCACGTTGCTAAATGTGTAAAAACCTATTTGGAAACGTTAAATGGAACGCCCTACCACACCAGTCGAATTCACTGGACTTAGCCCCTTCTGACAACCACTTATTTCGATTGAGGCCGCATGGACTTTCAGAAGCGAAACTTTCGTACGAAGTAAAAATTTGGCTGGATGAATAGTTGGCCTCAAAAAAACAAAAGTTCCTTTGGCGTGGAATCCGTTCTTTGACAGAACGATGGGAAAGAGTAATAGTTAACGATGGCCAATACTTTGATTATTAAGGTAAATTATTTTGTTATAGACATAAACGCTCAAGTTTTGCGAAAGAATCGACATTATAAACCGAAAAACCTATTACTTCAATGGACAAAGAACTGTCACGATTCATCTAACACTTATTTGCTCATTTTGGTGGTTACCGGCTTACAGTGGCGACTCAAATTCAACATGGGCGTGGGGCAACCGTTAGATTTTAATTTAACTTTCTCCTCCAAACTTAAATTAGTCATTATTAACTGTTTTAAATTAGGCACCTTCATGTTTGCAATTAAAAGTTGATTATTTTTATTTACAAAGCACTACTTAGTGTGATCAGATACTTCGCTGTCAAATATAAAGGAGAAATAACTAACATATATCCGATAAAATCAGGAGTACCTCAAAGTAGTGTCTTGGGTCCCATACTTTTTCAAATCTTCACTGCAGACCTACCAACTACGCCAAACACGTCTATAGCCTCCTTTGCAGATGATTACACAGTTATGGCGATAAGCAGGGTACCAAGATATGCATCTGAGAAGCTTCAGGAAGCTCTTGATGGGATAGAAGAATGGATAAAAAAATGGCGTCTAAAATCAATGAGGCAAAATCTCAGCAAGTCACTTTTACCTTATCGAAGGAGTCATGCCCGAGTGTAACTCTTAATGGACATCAACTCCCCCAGGCAGACTGTGCAAAATATCTTGGAATGAGACTTGACCGAAGACTAAACTGGAAACAACACATTTTTATGAATAGGAAACTTGGCTTAAAATTATCCAAACTCTACTGGTTAATAGGTAGAAAATCCAAATTATCGTTGGTTAATAAGTTAACCATCTACAAAGTGATCCTCAAACCCGTATGGAGTTATAGCATACAACTGTGGGGAAGGGCGAGTGTATCCGACATAGAAATACTTCAAAGATTCCAGTCCAAAACCCTGAGAATAATTACTGATGCTCCTTGGTTCGTGACAAATCAAACTTTACACCGTGATCTAAAAATAAAGCCTGCGCTAGAAGAAGCCAAGTGCGCGAGTGCGAAGTATCTATCGCGACTTGAAGTTCACCCCAACTCCCTTGCTGTCAGCCTCCTGGATAATAGCCAAAAGCCGCAGAGACTGAAACGCTGTGATCCTTTAGAGATAAGCTATAGAATTTAAGATATAATTAAGATATTCCATTATTCTAGTTATAAAGAACCTAAGTTCCTGTATATGTTAGGCCTTTAATGTAAGCGCCATAACCTCTGATGCTTGGCAATTCTTTGTCTTGCCCTTAATGTTGTAACAGTTGCTTATTACCTTTGGGTAGATTGCAAATATATGAGAAATAAAAAAAAAACTGTTAACAATAATTAAAAGTTGATTATTTTTATTTATAAAGCACTACTCAGTGTGATCGATTAAATCATCTCCTGATTAGGCTAAAATGGCTTATATAAAATACTATATACATATATATATATATATATATATATATATATATATATATATATATATATATATATATATATATATATATATAGTTTTGAAAATATATATATATATATATATATATATATATATATATATATATATATATATATATATATATCCTCAACAGTACATCGGTTGGCAAAGACGATATAATCGCGAGTTTTGACGTAAAATCGCTGTACCCCAGCGCAACAATAGACGAGGTCTTAGAATTAATTACAGAAAACGAGAACTTTGAAGACCACGTTCTGGATCTCGCAAGTCATTGTCTAAAGAACTCGTATTTCCTCTCCGACAACAAATTCTACCGACAGACTGAAGGCGCAGCAATGGGGTCATTCCTCTCTCCTCTGTGGCAAACCTATTCATGGTCTATTTTGAAAGGCAGGCCATTGAAAAGGCCCGTCTCAAACCAAAGCTCTGGTTAAGATACGTCGATGACATATTTGTCATATGGCCTTTCGGAAAAATGGAGCTCTACAATTTCCTAGAATATCTGAACACCCAAAAATACAGTTTATACTCGAAATTTCGAAATTGAAGAACAAAACAAGCTACCGTTCCTGGACGTTCTAGTCACAAAAACAACAGAAGGGTGTCACAAACAGATATCTCAACGCACAATCACACCACCACCCCAATCAAATCCAGGCAGTAGCAAACACCCTAATCTCAAGATCCATCCGCCTTACGGACAACGATGCACAGCAGGCAGAACTCAACAACATAACGAACATTTTAAAACAAAACGGCTACTCAAAAAAGACAATCAATCGTGCAATACAACAACACCAAACCCAAAAAACGACAGAACAAGTCGAAGAGACATTCAACGTCATACTGGCATACATTAAAGGAACAACGGACCGTATCGGAAGACTTTTAAGGAAACACAAAATAAGGACAGATACAAACCTCACTGAACAATAGGCGCATCCTTGAGAAACCCGAAAGACAAGGTCAGACTAGAAAATCAAGGAGTATACCGCATCCCATGCGCAGGCTGTAACAAAATCTACATCGGACAAACAAACCGAAAAATATCTGCCAGAATCGAAGAACACAAAACAACCATACGGAATAAGCAAACATCGGCATTATTCCAACACCAACTAGAAACAGGTCACAAAATTAACTTTGATGATTGCAACGAGATAACCAACATAAACCATTTTTGGACACGCCTGATCAGAGAAGCTATAGAGATCGAAAAGCAAGGAAGTCTAAACAAGAGGGACGACGCTCTATACTTGCCGCCAACGTGGAAAAGCGTTTATAGACCAGCAGACCTCGGACAGCACGACATCCAGAGTACGACTGGAAACAAAGGCGTCGCAGGCGTCGTCAGGGGGTGGAGCTAGCGCCAGTGCCAGCCAATCGCTACCGACTAAGACCGAGGCCAGAAGACATAAATATTACACGGCAAACCGATCTCTCTCCAGTCCAATTGATTCGATAATTCTCGTCAAGAGAGGAATCAGACACAACCTGCTGCCTCCGGCGGGTCTTACTTCCTCAGAAGTCATGTCTGTGCAGGTGGCCCTGGAAGGCAATCTGGTAAACCTATCCTCATGGCAGGCTCCTGAATAACAATGCTCCACTCATCATTGGAGGAGATTACAACGCCCATAACCGATCGTGGGGTTCGGACCTGACAAACAGGGGAGGAGCTGACCTGTTATCTTTGGCGGAAAGATACGGGCTGAACCTTCTTGTTGCAGACGAACCTTCCCGCTATCGCAGCTTCTTAGATTTCTATATCATAAAGAATCTAACGAATCAATGTGAAGTTGTCCATGAACTTACCTCGGATCACTACCCGGTATTGCTAACAATCGGCACCAAGGTGGATACCTTCCCGTCGAGAAAGAAAACTAATATCTGTTGGAGCATTTTTCAGCAGCATTTGCAGAACAGCGGACCCAACCCGCGTATTGGTAGCGTTCAGCAGCTCGAAGATGCGGTCGAAAAATTAACTCAAGATATAATAGAAGCCACGCAAGCGGCTACTAAAACCTCTCCAGAATCAACTCGGACCACCTTGGACATCCCGTTCGAGGTAAAAGAGAAGATCCGTATAAAAAATCGGCTCTACAGACGATTTCACCTAACTGGCGTGCAAACGAAGTCAAGGGAGAGTCCCAACAGGCTCTTCAGGAGTTTAGAGACGACATGTGGGATGAATTCCTGGTGTCAATCGACACGGCTGATTGATCACTTTGGGAAACAGCTAAATTCATGGTGGGTAAGGTGAGAGCGCCGATTCCCCCCTGAGGAAGGGTGAATCTCACGCCGTCACCGGGGCGGAGAAGGCGGAGAAGGCGGAGTTCTTTGCCGTAACCTACCAAAAGCAGATGACCTCTCCTCGACCCTCAGTCGAGAAGAGGAATAAAGTTGACAAGTTCAAGCAAGAAATTCTTTCTTACAATGGAACTCCTAACCCCGGCTACTTGATCAGCCAAATTGTCTCGCCGAAGATAATACACGATATTATCCGAGGTTTGAAAGTCAGAAAAGTTCCTGGTCGCGACTGCATCTCACCGATGCAGTTGAAACGGCTACCTAACAAGCAAATTGCGCGGTTGACTAACATTGTCAACGCAATTTTCAGACACCAGCATTTTCCATCTCTATGGAAACATGCCCAAATCATCGTAATCCTCAAAAAAGGAAAAAGCTCACAAGAGCCAAGTAGCTACAGGCCGATTAGCTTGCTTAGCGCCCTCGGTAAGATCGCCGAAAAAGCAATTTTACGTGCTCTGAACGGTGTTCTTGCCGATAAGAATATTCCAGACGAACAGTTTGGTTTCCGGAGGGGGCAAGCAGCCGTCCATCGAGCGGCTCGTTTCTCGACGGAGATCAGGCGGGGGTTCGAAGAAGACACACGGGAGCTGTGTTTCTAGACCTCTCGCAAGCATTCGACAGAGTCTGGCATCTCGGACTCATAGTCAAGATGCTCAGACTCGGTATATCAACCGACCTAGTCTTTTGGCATCATTTCTGACTGGACACACTTTCCAAGTGCTCGTCGATGATGCTCTTTCATCCGTTCATCGAATCGAAGCGGGAGTACCGCAAGGTTCCTTTCTTGCCCCTGTAATCTTCAATGTCTACATGGCGGACTTTCCAAAGATTCCGCATTTATACGTCGGCCCATGCTCCCAGGGTGATTATATCCAGACTCCAAAGGCAGACGTTGAAAGCCTCGAGATGGCTGATCGAATGGCGATTAGCAATCTATCGCAGCAAAATCCAGGCTGTCTTTTTTACCCGAAGAAAGCCGATAATCCGCCAGTATATCCTTATACACGGAATCCCTATCAAGTGGGCCAAATCGACTCACTATCTGGGACTCGAGTTCGACAAGGCCCTTACGTGGATGTCGTATCTAAAGAAAGCCACCGGGAAAGCATACGGAATGCTCCGTATGCTATAACCCTTAATCAACAGAAGAAGTAAGCTCACGCTCTACAACCAACTAACCCTGTACAAGTCCATGGTTAGATCAGTCCTTATTTACGGACATCCGGCCTGGTACCCGTTCCTCCCAACCTCATCGATTAAAAGACTTCAGTGTTTTCAATCACCTGCGCTTCGCACTATAGTAAACGCTCCCTGGTTTGTAAGGAATGCGCAAATCTACCGGGAGACAGATATTCCAGAGCTTCAGGCGTTCCTATCCAGACTACTGGACAAATTCCTAGCGACGGCGTCCTTTTCGGACAATCCGCTAATTAGAGCCACGGCAGCTTCATTGCCGGCCGTTGTCCCAGTGTGATCACTCACACCGGTCACCACAATCCTGCCTAAAGAACGGCAAATAAACCCTCCGGATAAACGATATTGTCGCGACATCCGGAAAAATCAGAGAATACAAGTCAGGGCCTTTGGGTCAACTTACCATCCAGGAAGAATAAGTAAACTAAAATGATCTCAATACATATATATATATATATATATATATATATATATATATATATATATATATATATATATATATATATATATATATATATATATACCAGGTGTCCCATTAAGAATGGATCACGGCCGTATCTTGAAAACTATTTATCCCACAGCTTTGGGAAAAAAAAAATTACTAAAAACGATCATGAGAAATTCACCAAAAAAATTTTTAAGCTTCTAAAACGACCGCAAGAGGGCGTGACGAGCTAAACATTTTTAAAAATATTTTTTTTTTTGTGTATTTTCAAGTGTTAACCGAGTAAAAAAAATGCTCAGTTATAATTAGCAAACTGTCTCCTACAACTTTGTTTTATGACATTTTGTCGTAATTTCACGAATAGAGGGGCGGGGGGAGTTTTGGGGTCTTTTATTCTTCCCCACAAGTAAAAATCGAGGACTATCAAATCCGGTGAGCGCGCCGGCCACGAAAATAAACTACCCCGTCCTATCCAACGATTTGGAAACGAAGCATCCAAGAAGTTTCGAACCACCTGCGAGAAGCGGGCAGGGCATCCATCATGCTGGTACCACATTTGTCTTCTTGTTTCCAATGAAACATCTTCCATCTTCCTTGTTTTTCAAACTCGTCCTACCACACGAGAAAACATGATTGAAATAATTCAAAATTCAATAACCAGCATTTCAAGAGCCGAAATTGAAGCTGCCGTTTTTAATACTCGTCGAAAAATAAATGTTTGCATTTCTAAGGATGGAAGGCATTTTGAACATTTAGAAAGGCGTTAAAGTTCAGACTCTGTTAATTATTAGACTGTTGTTCTGTTAATTTTATTTGACTGTTGTTATTATTATTATTTTCGTTGTTGGCCCGTTGGCCTTTAAACAAGCTCCAAATTAATATGGCACGAAGAATTTGGACCAGTCCTAAGCCTGGGTAAAGTGTGAAGGAAGGCAAACATTAGGTTAACATTTTTTTAACTTAATGCAGGTAGTAGTGAAATAATAACTGATTTATTCAGAAAAATCGAAATATCTCTTGACATATCAGAGATATCGATTTCGGGTTTTCACTGGATGATTCCTCTTTAAGTTACCTTTCTAGTCATGTAATAAAAGCTGTACCATTTTATTTGAAAAAACTGAACAAAACTTCAAAAAACTATTGTTGAATGTAACGCCACCTCGCGGTTTAATTTATAAACTAAATAATTTTTCTTCAAGATTATCTAATTATCCCAGCAATTGCCTTTTAAATGAATCCAAATTGAGGAAAATCGGTTAAGGCAAACGGACATTAGACGACTTTTTATCTCAATAGGTAAAACTCCCCCCCCTCTATTCGTGAAATTACGACAAAATGTCATAAAACAAAGTTGTAGGAGACAGTTTGCTAATTATAACTGAGAATTTTTCTTACTCGGTTAACACTTGAAAATACACAAAAAAATGATTTTTAAAAATGTTTAGCTCGTCACGCCCTCTTGCGGTCGTTTTAGAAGCTTAAAAATATTTTTGGTGAATTTCTCATGATCATTTTTAGTACAATTTTTTTTCCCCAAAGCTGTGGGATAAATAGTTTTCAAGATACGGCTGCGATCCATCCTTAATGGGACACCTGGTATATTCCTTACTTAATATATTATAAAGGCTGGAAAGGCGCCACACTGCCTGATACGAATTTGCCTCCGAGTATCGCGTAAAACATAATTTACATTATTTTTTTTAAACTAATTCCTCAAGTCAGGCCTAATTGAGACAGGTTAATTCAAACCAAACCAAAATATCGTGTTTCCAACAACACAAATAATTGGGCGGTTTAGACCTTCGCAGACATCAACTTTATTAGATCGGTCTACGAATTCTTGGCAAGGGGAAAAAAGTCGATCACGAATCCGTTTCAGCGCCAGACCGAAATCATTTACACCGGCATGCAATCGTTCTTTACTTAAAAAATTCCGTTCAAATTAAAAAGTGCCGGTAGGTATCCAGATAAATCGTCCAAAAGTGGAAAAAGTCTCATTTTAATATAACATTTACATACAATTCTGCTATCGTGCATACTGGGGCACGAAAAAAAATTCTACGCGATTTTTTTGCCAAAAACATTCGCCTGATTTAGCTCCGTGCGATTTTATGAACAAATGTACATCACGGCTCCTTTTTTCAGCATTATACTGACTCACAATAAGTCTTAGACTTATAGATTTATTTATAGGTAAAAAGTAAAGCGTTTAATTGTAGTACCAGCCACTGCATCCTGCAAGAAAATGCCGCCAAATCTAAAATTGGTTCTGGATGAAGCGGTAAAAAATTAATTTCGTCAAATCACGTCCACTGTAGTCCCGATTATTTTCAATATTGTGTGAAGATTATGGCAGCAAACATAAAACACTACTGCTCCATACAGAAGTGAGATTGTTATCTCGGGGTAAAACTTTAACAAGACTATTTGAACTTAGAACGGAGTTACAAACTTTTTTTTTACAGATATTTCTTTTAATTTGAAAGACCGTTTGTATAAAATAAATTGGTTGTTTAGATTATCATTTATGGCACATATGTTTTAAAAACTGAACGAATTAAATTTATCATTACAAGGTAAACAGACAACAATATTCAACGCAAGTAACAAAATAGCTGTTTTCAAAACAAAATTAGATTTTTGGGCTATTTGTGTTGGTAAGAGAGAAATAGAAAGCTTTTCATCGCTCAGTAAGTTCGTTAGCGACTTAGAAATGTTTCAAGATATGTTTGAAAAATTGGTACAATATCTCAATGCACTGCGCGCATCTTTTGAGACGTATTTTCCTGAAGAACAGAATACAAAAATTAAAATGAATTTATGGATTCAAAATCCTTTTGTACCCAACTTGCAAAAGGCCGAAAGCATGTCAAATGAGATTTATGAATCATTTTTAGAAATGTCATCAGACACAGATTTTTGGTGTAGAATCCCTGATGAATATCAATTTCTTGCCACAAAGGCCCTGAATGTTCTTCTCTCATTCCCAACAACTTCCTGCGAAACAGGATTATCAACCTTTGCAGCTACAAAAACAAAATACCCCAACAGACTGGATGCCGAACCAGATATAAGACTTCAACTCTCTTCTATCAAGCCTGATATCAAACAATTGATGAAAAATAAAAAACAGTTTCCTACCTCCCATTAGATATTTAATTATTATGTAACATAATTATTAATAAAGAATACTCATAAACCAGTTTTTGATTATTTTAAGGCTATGTCAAATATTTCGCTTTCCAAAACAGTTTGAGAACCGCTGATAGTCAAATTTTGCATAAACGTTATTGTTTTCTTAGTCATCCTACGAACTTATTGAGTGATGTGTTATGTTATATGATCTAATGTATGCGACAACACCAAAACTTGACCTTGAAAAACCTTTAAAATTTCCATTTAAATAATTCCCTGTTCCAAATAAGCGAAAGTCTAAGTAAATATGGGCCAAAATTCGATTTTTCCATGAATAATAATCACAATATTAGCGTACAGAAACAAATGGTCGAGGAGAAACAATTTATAAACGTGTCACTGCAAATTAAAAACACCAATCACGGACACGCACGGCTCCCAAGTTTTTCGCACGCCATCCTTCAGGGAATGGTGAGATTTTATAAGGGCGGCCGTTGGAATCTCAAAGAGGAAATTTTGATTTTAACATCGCAAATAACTGAATCACTCTAATCCAATCTAAGATTCAAAACGGATCTTTGAAATTGTGCGTATTTTTTTAATTCTTGAATAAAACACAGATGGCGTTGTCAGGTCTAGTGTCATTTCAGAAGTCTAATGTATGACATTTATAAAAATGAAGTCGTACACAATACAACAGCGCGTTAAAATCGTTGAATTATTTTATGAAAATGAGTACAATCGTCCTTTTAAAAGCACTGTCAATCCATGTGTTCAAAAATTTCAAGAAACTGATTCGGTGGAAGGTAAAGGAACAATTTATAGTCGTAGTGGTCGTTCACAAGAGCATATTGATTTGGTACGCGAAAGTGTTGCTGAAGATCCAGAAATTTCCATTAGTCGACGTTCACGACAATTTGGATTCAGTGAATCCACAATTGGGTGTATTTTACTGAAGGATTTAGCTCTGGAGGCGTATAAGGTTCAAACAATACAGGAACTAAATCCACCTGATCATTCAAAACGTCGGGCATTTATCAATTGGATCAAAGAACAAACGGATGATTTCAAAAAATCATCTTTTCAGATGAAGCACATCGGTGGTTATGTTAATAAACACAATTGCTACATTTGAGGTGAAAAAAATGCAACTGCAGGATAAAGGCCTCCGTAGCATGCTTCCAACTCTCGCGGTCTTGAGCCTTCCTCAGCCTTTCGGGTCCAATATACTTGATGATGTCATCGATTTATCGTATGTTAGGTCTTCTTTGTGGATGCTTATGAACAAGCGGTATCCATCAAAGGATTGCTTTGGTCCATCTGTCGTCACATCGCCTCGCTATATGGCCTGTCTACCTCCATTTCAATTCTTCCACCTTTCCAATGATGTCACATATTTTCGTCTGTTTCCTGATCCATGTACAGGTCTTCCTGACTCGCTTTCTAATGCCAAACATACACCTTTCCATTCCCCTCCGTGCTACGCGAAGTTTTTGAACTGATTGTAATGTGAGTGTCCATGTTTCACTTCCGTATGTCAAAACAGGCAGCACACACTGATCAAAAACCTTTCTCTTCAGACAAAGTGGGAGTTTGCTCTTAAACACTATATTGAGTCTGCCTATTTCCTGCCAGCCACACTTAACACACCGCTTCACTTTCCGGGCAGCAGTTTTCAGTAAATTTGTTGAATATAACCTGACTCTTTTTCAGATTTTTTTTCAGACCAAATGGTTTTCCCGTCCTTTGTTGCTCATACGTGATTTTGTAGTTTATCTGGGTGTTATGACAGGTGAAAGATATCTGCAAATCTAAGGTGGTTTAAGTATGCACCATTTATTTTATTCTATCCTGTTCTCAATCCAGATAACTAGGTACCACTATTACTGGTAACTGTGAATATGGTGCTCGATATCGTGAAAAGCAGATTTTTGAAGGCTGAATTGAATAATATTGATCTGGATATGGTCTCAACAGGAATGCGCTACATATCACTTTGCTAATGAAACAGTGGCGGCTCGTGAGGGCGGGCGTTGGGGCATCGTCCAGCATTTATCACAGTAAACAATTTTTCAGAGCAAAACACCATATTATATTTGCATTTAGTTTTTTTCCTTTAAATCAGTATAAAGTCGGAAATAGCATAAAAAAATATAGAATAAAGGAAATAGAATAGAATATAGGAAATAGAATAAAGGGAAAAGCAAAAAAAGTCTTCAATAGCAATGTTTCCTTCTACACCCTCCCACTTTAAAAACCCACGAGCCGCCACTGTAATGAAATAATGGATTTATTGAGAGAAAAATTTTCTGGACGAGTAATTACAAGGAAGGGCGACGTTAATTGGACACCAAGATCATGATTTGACACCGTCAAGGTCTAGAAGCATAGGCGTACCCAGATTGCTTTTGGCCTAGAGGGGGGGGGGGGGGGGTGTTCCAAATAAGAAATTTCCTGTAGGTAAATAATTCAACATGAATAGAAATGTGTATACAGTGTAAAACAGTAAATTTTACTTAGGCACAGTTCTATATAAGTACTATGCACTATGTACTGCCTATCCACAGTAGGCATAGGTACATAATTAACTAGCAAAATGTATGGGAGGCAGGATGGGTTCACTGGTGGCAGTCCAGATCTAGGGAACATGGGTCCTTCCTTCCTGCCCTGCCCTTCCTCCCTGCCCCTTCCTGGGTACGCCCTTCCTGCCCTGGTCCTCTGGGTACGCCCATGTAAAATAAAGTTTTGGGGTTAGAAGCGCATCAGCAACTGAAAAGGCTATTTAGCGACTGGACCTACAGCTTAACGTGGGTTTCGAACCACGGTCATCAGCTACCGAAAACCCCGGTCAGCACCCCCCTCGGGCTATCAATCCTTGGTTTTGTGCTTAACCGGCGAGTCTGACTGGCGAACTGACTGGCGAGTGACCAACGTAGAAAACCTCTCAGAAGGCATCCGGCCTTACCCAGCCTCGAACTGGCGTGACTGAGGGGTGATTCCTTGTCAGATTTTACACTCTTACCTAGAAACATTCACAAGAATTTTAGAAAAACTTTTTGCCTAGTACGGGATTCGAACCTGCTCCACATTAACTGCCGTAACGTAAGGCTGACGCCTTAGACACCACAGCTAATGTGGCTCCTGGTACGCCCATGTCGATAAGAACAATCCACAATTGATTTTTAAACTAAACGATAAAGTTATTCGAGTCATTGGTGAGACAGAGCCACGGTTATGCCAAAATGTCGTCCAAAATGTTGACAAAACAGTAAACATATGTGGAGCTAAGTAATGTCTGATTTCTATTTTGTCTGATGTCTATTTTTTTTAGGTTTTTCGCCACGATCTAAAATTCAAAAAATATCAAAAATATCTGTTCTTATATAAATAAAGAATCACTGGGTAAAAAACAAAAATCCAAACGGAGAAAAATTTCTCAGTGATTCTTTTCTGTAATAAATGTGCCTAACGAACTAAATTTTATAAAATATAAAAATGTTCTAAAATAAATACAAACTTTAACGTTAACGTTTCGGGAGGTCTTCTCCGTCCGTTTTCAAAACGAATCTAAAAATTAAATTATATTAATTTCTATATATAAAGCAAAAATATAGACAATATAGTCCAATAAATATAGTCCAAATATAGGACAATAATAGTTTTTAATTTATTATATTAATTTTAAAAAAACATCTATTTTTTAGATTCGTTTTGAAAACGGAGGGAGAAGACCTCCCGAAACGTTAACGTTAAAACTTTATATTTGTTTTAGAACATTTTTATATTTTTAAAATTTAGTTCGTTAGGTAAATTTATTACAGAAAAAAATTACTGAGAAATTTTTCTCCCTTTGGTTTTTTGTTTTTTACCCAGTGATTCTTTATTTATATAAGAACAGATATTTTTGATATTTTTTGAGTTTTGAATCGTGGCGAAAAACCCAAAAAAAGAAAAAAATGTATGTGGAGCTGCAAGAGGTGGTCATTTGGCAGCTATTGTCTTTTGTGTTCAAACATCAAACACTATGCTTCAATTATCAATAAAAGGTTTTCTGAAGTCAACGTAAACTTAAGATTTAAAAAAAACCGCTCAATCTGAAAGACACATTATTTACCTGAACTTTCACCTATATCAAACAAGGCACTAGCTGAGTCTTCGTGATCCAGAGAATATCGAATGGGTCTGGGTTGCCCTCTGTCCCCGTCTTCTGCATGCACCCTGTAAAGAAGACATTTTCCCACTAATCTCCCAGAAGAAAATACTTCGAATTACCTCAAAATTGCATCTCCGGGCTTCAAACTGGGACTCATAGTTGTGGTCGGCGGGGCAATGGTGAAAATAGGAGGTGTATCTTGTTCGTCTATAACTGCCACCAATAGAGGCCATCCTGCAATATTCCTGGTGTCTTCGTTCATGTTAGTCCATGGATCCTGAAAAGGATGAAGTAAATGGATTGTAGAAAGATAACACGATCTTCTTTACGTTTGCTAGGACTGTCAGATGATGCATAGTCTTCGTTTCGTAATCCAGTGGACTGATGAGGATAATAGTGCCTTCAGCGTCCTTTTCAGAAATCAGTTTTTGGTGAATTCCAAACTCCAACGTTCCGTATAACTCCATATATACTGATTTAATTCGATTCGGATTTCCCCTCGCTATAATTGAACCTAAAAAACAGAATAATAATATAGGAGGTGTGGGTATTAAATAACGAGACTGACGCTGCTACAGAAGTACGCATGCGCCAAACGCCAGCGACCAACAGCTGTTTAGCGTGAGGCGTTCTCTTTCGAATGCAGTACCTCTCGCTTCTGTAAACAAATCCATATAACTGTAGCTTTCGTTCGGATTAGAGTTGTTTTTTTGTTTCGCCGGAAAAATGTTAAGTGTAACAATAGAGCAACGAATTGTTGTAAAATTTCACTTCAAACTTGGAAAAACCGCTACTGAAACTTATAATTTATAACCGTTTTCAAGATGGCCTAGAATACGTTGAAGATGATTCACGTCCCGGGTCGACAATATCGAAAAAATCGGCAATCGGGTTCGATCTGACCGTCGATTAAGTATTCGTGCGATTGCTGAAACTGTAGGAATTGACAAAGAATGCATACGGCAAATTTTACATAACAATTCTAACATGCAAACAGTGTGTGCCAAAATGGTGCCTAAAATTCTCACGTTTGAACAGCAAGAAGCTCGCAAAAATGTTTGTACTGACACTTTGAATGCCATTGAATGCTACAAAATGACCCAAACTTATTGGAAAGGATAATAACAATCGTGGTTTTTTATCTATGATCCTGAAACGCAGCGCCAAGCCATAGGAAAAGCCCAAATTCACCGAGAACCAAGAAATCTCTAATGAGCAAATCAAAATTCAAAGCAATGATGATTGTTTTTTTGATATTCATGAGATTGTGCATCTTCACTGGGTTCCTGAAGGTCAAACTATTAATCAACATTACTACCTTCACGTTCTTGCTAAACTCCGTGAAAGAATAAGGAAAAAAGACCCGAATTGTGGAAAGTCATGGATTCTCCACCAAGACAATGCGCCGGCTCATTCCGCATTGTCTGTCAGAGGTTTCTAACCAACTACAGCATCCCAGTGGTAGTTCATTCATTTTATTCACCGAATCTTGCGCCGTGCGACTTCTATCTGTTTCCTAAGGAAAAATCTGCAATAAAAGGAACAATATTCGAATCCGTTGAAGCTGCGAAACAGAAAGCGGCAGCGTTTTGAAGGCGCTGACAGAAGCTGGCACAATGCTGGAAGTCTTCAGCATTGTTTCGAACAATGGAAGATTCGCATGGAGCATTATAAGCAGTTTGAAGATGTAATTAGAAAAGTTTGTTGCATCTTGAAAGAATTAACTATCTCTCATGAGTTTTAGACCCTCTACTCCTCACCGGTCGAGCTCAGAATCCAGCATATCCAGAGAATAAACTCTTACATAACAATGGCCACGCTACTTTAACAATGGCCCTGGAGCAGTCCGAACGACTCCATTTTACATCTTAAATTCACTTAGTTTCAAAGTGTTAACCACGTTTGAACAATTATTTTTTAAGACTTTTCAAAATAACATATTAATATGAAATTTGTTCAAGTTGAATTGAAGACGGTTCTCAAAATGTTCCACAAAAAAAATGTTAGACACAGTCTCAGGTTTATAGGAAAGAGGAAAACATAAACACACAACATTTCAATATTTCCTGTTTTTTTTAACACTTCTTATTAAATCAAAAAATCTTTTTGCTGATGAATAATGTAATTGTTTTGCTGTTCATTCCGGAACTTCTTCTCATAAAGCCTGAAGAGCAATTCAAACCTTTCATATTTGTAAATTGTCTTGATCCACTATAAACTCGCCTTGAAAGCACCCCCCAAACATTTTCAATGATATTTAAATCTGGACAGACAGCAGATCAGTCCAATTTTGAAGTATTACTTTGCTTGAACCAATTCATTATAATTTTTGCTGAATGAATGGGGGCGTTATCTTGTTGAAACACTGGCGAAGCTTCAGTCATACCATTAAAAGTTAACTTTTGTTCTTCTAGTACGTTTATAAAGGGTGTTACAATAAAAGCACAAGATATGAATTTAAAATTATCATGATTTTCTGTAGCAAAGTATTGAAATATTTATTGATTTATAATATAGATATTTGGAAATTATGTAAAGAACATCCAATAAATAGTCGCCACGGCTTTGGTGGCACACACGCAAAATGTGGCGAAATTTTCAATAACGGTTTTGACTAAATGTGGCGATATTTCGTTGCTACATCGTTGATTATTTTTATTTAAAAAGTACTACTCAGTGTGTACACACGTATCCCAAATCAACACAACGAAATACGCGACGCGAGACATATCAAACGCTCCGTACCCATCAAATTAGCGTTTAAAACTAATTACCGATACGCTCGGTCGCATAGAATCTACGTCCAAATCGCATGTTTTAGAAAGCAGTTAAACCCCCGATTCTGGCAACCAACAAAACAGGTGACGCCAACGACGATATAAATTGACGTGGTGTACGGTCGCTGGAGGTAAACGTCCGACCAACGATGTAAAAATTGTGGCGAGGGGATGGAATTTTTTTCCGCATTATTTGGTGTGATGGGTCGACAGACGTTCTTCTACATTTGGAGATTTTAATTTTGAGTATCTTTAAATGAGTTAAAGAAAAAAAAAACTGAATAGAAATAAAATATGGCGTTTTGCTCTGAATAATTATTTACTGCCTGTGGCGATAATTGTGGCAGTAATTAATTACTGCCTGTGGCGATCAACTAGACGGCAACTCTCCTTACTTTGCGCGCTATTTACTTGATCTTAAATATGCTGTAACTTCGTTAATATTAAACATTTTAACTTGACATTTTAACTACATATAGCTAAGAATACATACATTTGAAACAAAAAATTCGATTTTTTGAACCCAACAAAACAGAAATCCCCCTTAAGCTCGATAACTCGGTTTCTAATGATCCGAATGTCATGAAATTTTGTCAGAACGTCAGTGAAGGATGTATCCTTCCAACGCTCCATTATATAATATGGCGCCAGTAGAAATAGCTATCTTAAAAGTAATATTTCTTCTCTAACATTTTAATACTGAGTATATGATGATAAATTTAGAGATTAATGCAGTCAAATATTTTTTGTTCAATGACTACTGATTAACTATTAGAAACTAAAATAAATGTATTGGAAATATCGATTGGGAAATGCTCAGGGATTTTTAAGACGAATATAAGTCTTCAAAACCCCTTGTAATTTCATAGAAACAAATTTATATTACTTTTTACTATAATTGAACCATAAAAACATTTATAATCATAACAAAAAAATAATATTAGAGGTGTTTATCGAATGTTAAAGGTAATTTTTCTTTATCGATTTGTCTGCTTTATAAAAAGACTTCATTATAACTCATCAATAATAAATGCTTACCGAGTTCAGTGTTTCTTCTGGCGTTTTCCGAAATGCTCAGTAAGGAGGGCGCGCCTGGAAATATTTTTTCAATGGGAGTTGTTGCGTTGGTGGCTAAGAACGAACAGTTCATAGCTAATGTTTGTCCGCGCTGATTCCTGACTTCGACTTTGAAGTCATAGAATCGTCCTGCTTCCAGTTTTTTCTTCAATAAAACGTTTGCTTGACACACCTCGAAAGAAAAATACAAGGTTAATTATTTTGATATACAACTCCTTATACAAAACGTTTTTAATTATTATTTCTTGATTAATCTCTACTTCTGGACGTTATCAAGATTAAATGATTCATACATATACATACTACATACTGGCAAGGGAAGAAGGAAAGTTATTTTGCTACAAACATCCCTACAAAAAAGATCCTGGAAAATGGCGAAAGTGAAGGAGATGACTATAAGATTGTATTACTTTTTTCATAAATAAATATTAAAAAAGTCCGTGAATTAAGTTGAGGATTTAATAGCCTGTCGTCTGTCAACCTGTCTACTTGTCATCTGTCATCTTATCTAGCTGTTAACCTGTCTAACTGCCATCAACGACCACATGCTGTATATCACATACCATCGACAATACATTGTATACAGAAATCCCGTGGTGACGACATTCTCCAAGATTACCGCCTGTCATCTGTCATTCTAACTGTCATTTGTCAACTTGTATATCAACTCCCTGTATATCACATACTACTGACCGCACTCTCTAATTTTCCTATGGATCCTTTTCCTGCTATGTATCAGTAGGAAACTACCAAATAACAAGAAACCACAGAAATCTAGCTTACTGACAATGACGTCATCCATGTGCCGCCATCTATCGATCCGAAATATGGACCAAGATTGAGGTTAGGTCATGATTTTAAATTTTAGAACCCGTCTAAAACAGCTACTATACCATATTCAGCATACAGCTTAATGTACCTATGCCTGTACGAGCATTATGAACCTGGTATATACCAATAGGCCGATAAATGATTTCTATTTCTATGAACAATGGAATCCTGCCTTTTATTTTGACTAATAACCTTTAATTGTTAAAAAATACAGCTAAAAAATGTAAAAAGAATGTATAAATTTATGACCTAACATTTGCTATGTTCTATTTATCTTGACTCCAATTATCTATCCAATAGGAAAATACAAAAAAATACTTACTGAGTTGAATCTGGTACAGTTTAAAGCTTCTACCGCTACCGTTGTAGTGTCTTTCAGGTCGAAAACCAAAGGATAGTCGAATGCTGTATCGGACACTCTCAGTCTGTAGATCACAGAACCAACAGCTGCATCAGCTGGTATCAGGATCTCGCTTAATAAAGCTGTAGAATCGAAGACTAACACTGCAGATACTAAATAAAATATTAAAATAGTTCTAGTTATTTTTGAGAAGTAGTTATTCGTATGACAGCAGTCAAAATTTAACATAGGTACACCACATAAAGAATGAATGTAAGACTATATTACTTGGTATTAAGACTTCCTCTTCCTCATACGGGAATTAAATTAGAGAAATTGTGGATCTAATTGACTATATACAAACGAAATTGACACATATGTCAATTTGTGCTGTACAAAATGTGTCAAAATATGTAATTTTGACTTAACAACAAGGAATTTCTTTTGTCATCTAATCTTGTACATATTTGATAACTGATTTTTCTGCCTTGGCATTTAAGAAACCGAATGGTTAACATTTAAAATAAATAGCATCGAACAATATGTAACAGCACACACAAATTGTTCTCAATTTAGAGAAAAGGTTTTAGTTTAAAAGAATACGTAAGCAAACAAAATTGCCATATATGAGATGAACAAAATCTAATAAAGATTATCAAACTGCCTTTACATCCTTATCATGGCATACAGGGTCTGACACCTATCATTATAATTGTCATCTGTCAACTTGTCATCAACAGCCACTCCCTACTGACCGCACTCTCACCACTGGTAATGCGCAAAAAATAATTGTATATTTGAAAAACTAATATTTAGTACTTAATTAAAAAATATATATAAAAAAACATTCGTTCCTTTTATACGACTTGTATGTGCTAATTTGACAAATGGCAATTATAATATTGTTTTATGTCAATTCAATGTCAATACAGACAAGTTTGACATTGACAAGTTTATTTGTAACTGTCAAAGTTTGACAGGTTTGAGAGAAAGTATTAAACTGAATATGTAAAAGATCGCAACGTTTCGCAAATCTAATAATACCATGATGAGAAAATTACCTGTAAGGGAGCCGCAGCAGTAGCACACGAAAACTAGAAAACACATCGCCAACTGGCATGGTGGTTTTCCAGTTTTCCCTTTCTTCGTATCCGACCCACGTGAAATTTTCCACCCGTTCAGATTCGAACCTTTAAAAAATTAAAAAAATAGAAACAGTGTCGTTTCGTGCTTTATTAGAGTTAAGAAACTCTTTTCACCTATTTAAATATATTCGAAACACGCCATCACTCAAGTGAAAATTAAGCCAAGAACATTCCGTTTATTTTTCAAATGAAAATTTAAATAAATTCCTAATAACGATTAAGGGAAACTTTTTTATCACCGTTTTTCCTTTCTTGGCTTCACTCGTAAAAATAGAACGAATTTAATGAGAAAATTATATCATTCAAACCCTCAGTTTAATGGGGAAATACGTGTGTTGAGGGTGAGAACGCGTGTCCCTTTCGTGATACGTTGTTTTATTGGGGGTAAGGAGAGTGTTGAACTTTGTAGAACTTGGTTATATGTATTTATAATTTATTTTTGACAGTATGTAAGGATTTTCCAATAAACGATAAAGGAGATGTTTAAATATCAGTGAAAATCCTTTGGAAAAACTATATATATATATATATATATATATATATATATATATATATATATATATACTGGGTCGGTATTATATATATGAAAAAGGTCAAATATCTCAAAAACAGTTTGAGATTTTTTAATGAAATTTTGCCACTTTTAGGGTATTTTTTTTTCTACCCGGTATTTCAAATTCAAGACTCACTGGCTTAAAGGTGTTTCGATCTATTTTAGGATAAATACATTTTTCATATAGTAGGCTATGAAACTATGGATGACAGATGAAGTATTTGATTACACTTGACAATTGTTAACGTCAATTTGTGTTTCAAATTTCTGTCAGTTTTTATATGAAATTAATATGTATTTAACTGCAAGAGAAATAATTGAAATACTAACAATTGTCGGATACAATATTTACAAGAGTACTTGGTTACCCCATGAGGGTAGAATTATTGCTCTTTTGGGTTTCTATGTACAATGCAATGGGAAATTCCAATTATTTGATCAACCCTCCAGTACTTCTTGTAGAATCCTTCTCAACCAAATGTATTTCTCGCTAGCGCTCACTTGAAATTCTGGAATCACACTATTCTTACCCAAAATTCTTTGGGAACCTTACACAAATGTTTGCTGAGTTGGAAGCGGTCTTTCTAGCTATCGTTGCCTATAAATTCAGTTAGCCCCTTCGGAATTTTGGAGAGCTTCTTTGTAAATACGAAGCATATCGTTATTTATTTCTTCTGCATCCGGTATGTTATTAGTATATTCTATACAATTTTCGTTCGAAAAATTCACGATCCAAGTAAGAAAACAAAAAATTTGTGAACATTTTTTTCTACGTAGTCACTTTGTAATTCAATACTATCAAACCAACGATGTTCCAACTTTTTAATACATTAATGGGATATCTCTAGCGTAGACCTCATTATTTGAAGAGAATCTTCTTCCAATGAGCTATTTCGTGTGTAGCTCCGGCTTAGGACGAAGCTCTGAACGTAAGGCAACCAAGACAGTGGCGGGTTTAATTCTCGCTGATGATGTAAATGTTTGTACTTTTTTTAAATGTTTATCAATGTTTCTGATCAAGAATGTAAAAAATCTAACCAGCTCTAGCAGTCGCTTCTGAGTCAGCCCAGTTTGAACTGGGTAAATTGAGATATTTCCTGAGAGCCTTTTTAAGTCGGTCGCTCGCTAGTCAAATAGGCTTTCGATAAAAATACAGATTAAGTACAAAACTAAGCCTAGTCTGCTGACGCGTCTACAGCTGGAATTGTTACGTATAAAAAATGGTATAAATACATTGGAATTGGAATTGGAACAACCATTAATGATCATTTGAAAAACCTCAATTATGTAAAAAAAACACGTTTACGAACCACATACATGACTAAAGAAAATTTATTTTAATATAATGCATCAACATGCGTCATTTTCTTCTGAATTGTAGCCAGAATAAGTCAGTTTTAAAGCGACTGCTAATTACCGATGAAAAATTAATTGATTGCATTAATATTCAGTTTAAAAGATTAGGGAACAAGCGTGATGATCCAACCTGACGACATCGAATACTGGTACTCATAACAAGCAAATCATATTAACAATTTGGTGGAGTTAATAAAACTGTTAGTTTTGATGTATTATAAAGAAACGTCTAACAAGGTGTGAAATTAAATTATGTTTTACATCCACACGGATGAATCATAAAGACAATGTGTTAAATCAGGACTGTGCTCGACCATATAAAAACTTTTCCAATAAGAGTGTCAGAACCATGAAATATAATAGCGGCAACATTGCTTGAAATGTAAATGTCACTCATACACTATTGTGCTCAGCACAGTGTGTCAATTCACTATGGAAAGATATACGATTTAATAGCGCGTTGAAATTGCGTGGTCAAAAAATAATCATTTGCAGCTCAGAAAATTGGGGCTCTGAATATATTTTACCAGATGAAACTGAGGGGGATATTTCAAGGAAATTATTTTCAAAATATAATGCCCTTATATGTTCTTCAAGATAAAATAAAAATTACCTCATTACCACTTTTAGATATACTTGTGCTTCATTTTAAAGTTCCGACACTTTTATAGGAAAACCTTTTAGATTATATGTTTGGTCACCTGCCAGAAATTATCACAGCTTTGTTGAAATGTGTTATTTAATATTATAACATACTTAAATTTTTATCGATCGTTGAAAAAATCTTATTAAGTAAAGCTTGTGCATCAGAAATCTTCGACAGTGCATCAAGGTATATGTATAAAAAATTTAACAAAATACTGAATAAATTAATTTCATTGCATAAATAAATTCGTAGTAAAAACCCGTTTTTTTTAGATAAACCTAAATATATTGTTATGCAACCCAAAAAACTATGCATTATGCATTGTGCAAAGTGCATCAATTAAAATTTCATTTGAAGATTCCCCTATAACATTTCATAATGATGAATTGTTGGAAATATTTCGGAAAATAAGTAATTATAAATATAGATTGAAGTTTTAGAAATTCTAATATATACGTGGGTCGATTGAAAAGTTTTTTTGGTAATAGCAACCTAACCTGTAATTTCTATTAGTTTATTTTTTAATATAATCTAAGTTATTGTAGTATAAAATATAATGAACAGTAAATAAAATTTTAAGTGGGAATTTAATGAACTAACAATTCTAAAACAGCAGGTTCAGATGTAATACCTATTAAACTGTACAATAAAAATGATTTGATAAGAACAAGTTTCATGTGATTTTTACCTCTTGACTACTATTAACTTTAAGAAAATAGATAGGATTGTAGATGATATTAACTATTATGTTATTTTCCTTTCATGTTCAGAGTGATAACATTATCACGTACACAGTAGCCAAGAAGCTCATTCTTGTAATGGAAAAACAAATATATTATAATATTCTGTGGATTATCACTGAACGGTTGGGAATATCGTAACATTGTACCTTAACAATTATGCCCAAGTTTTATATGGGGTCATATATTTGTTCCTTACTAATACTCAAACTAGAATTTAAAATATATATATATATATATATATATATATATATATATATATATATATATATATATATATATATATATATATATATATATATATATATATATATATTTCAATGTATTAATAATCATCTTAACTATAATAGTTGAACAAAAATTGACAGGAGAGATACATTGAATTATTGTTTTATATAGGCAAAAACTCATATTTAGAATTATGTAAAATATAATAAAAATATTGCAAAAAAACTTTCTTTACATTATACGAGGGTTGCTTACGAATACCTTAACATGAACGAACCCTTAACATGAAGTACTTGAAGCAAGTAGTTCTTTGAGGATAGTAGGAAAAACTTTATTATTACTTACCGCTACGTTTCAACAGAAGATTCATATTTAATTTTAGTTTTATAAAAATGAAGTTCTTATCACATCAATTTAATGCCTATATCGGCACAAATTAAACAGAGATGAACCCCACGTGAGCACGTAATTAATAACTTTTAAAATTCCCAAACAAAATTTGTTCTCGCATGATTTCATTTTGAAGTGGTGAGCAGTAAATAAAAAAGAAATATCTATACTGACAACAAAAATAAGTAACGTGTTTTATCGCGCGGTTTTTCTCCAGGGAACCGGAGGAAAACGGGTGTTTTCTTTGAGGGTATCGCGTGTTTAAGTACTTATGGTAATGCACGGAGCGACGGGGGCATTCGTTGGTCAGGTATGGTCAGTCCGTCGCTAAGGAACGTGGACAGGGCGATTTATACAGTCGCAGATCGATGTGATCTAGTTTCGTGAGGGTTGAAGGACACCACGAAGATGTCCAGGAACAACTTTTTTTCTCGGAACAGTACTTGGAAAGTAATTACTTACTTTTACATGTGTTTTTAATCTACATTATTCTATATATGGTTGAACACTTCTGTATCATTTTAAGGCAGGGCGGCTGATATATAACAATACTCCTTATATTCTTGTATTATTGAACTGAATACCACAAAAACATAAGGCCTTAATAAAATGTTTCACAAGTTCTTCGAGTAGTTTGTTTTATATTTCTTCAGTGGGTTAATTCCTCCTCTAGTTTGGTGGCCAGACAATTTTAAACCCGTAATCTCTGAACAAGAGTTTCTAATTATACGAAAAGTTTTTTAAGTATTTAATTGTGATTACAGAAGAGCCTTTTGCATTGTGGCCTGGAGGGGTTATAGAGCCATTTTTTCATGAAAATGACGATTGTGAAACTGTTTGTGGTCCCAATTAGATAATATGCACTTTAATACCATATTCTTTTAACAAGATAACTCCACGTGTCATACGGCAAGGGAAACTTTAGATTTGTTACGGATACGTTTTCCTGGCCTAGTATATATGGTAGTATATTCAGTGGCCAGCAAGACCCCTTGATATTTTCCTGTGGGGTTTCCTCAAGAACAAGGTCTATTACAACAATCGTAGACGAACAATGACTTGAAGCAAAACATGTGTCAAGTTATTGGTGAAATTAAACCGCAATAGTACCAAATTATTATTAATAATTTTATGGAAAGGATGGCCATCTGTAGAAAGAACCCACAGGGGTATTTGGAGAATATTATTTTTAAAACATAACTCTCACGAAAAAGTAAACAACCATGTTATTTATCTAAAATTGTTGGTTTTATTTAAAAAGGAAATTTGGAATTATCTATTGGGACACCCTCTATAAGTATGTATTTTGTTTCTATAACCAATTAGGAATCTATTCTCTAAGTTATTGAAATAAACTCTAATTTATTGAGTAACAAACAATAAAATGTAAAATAACTGCAGATTCTTCTAGACCAAGGAATAACGGAAGATAATGTATAGAAAAATATCATTACTACAGAGTCGATGGAACTTATCAATTTGAATAGGACATCATTTCCGATGCACTTGATTTTTCAACTTGCGTTTTGGTAATTTCGTAGGGCATATCTGACTTGGATAGAGCAAAAGGTTCTTTCAAATTTAGCGGTTTTGATCACACATGATCTTGGTGGCCAATAAACATCACCGTTTCTTGTAATAACTCGTCCAAGAATAAATCTCTCAATAGTTTTCAATTAAAAAAATCCAGTTATAATCACAAATATCATTGACAGTTATAGCTTTACAAGCATTCTGAAAGAAATGCGGTCCAATTACACCTCCTAACCACAATGGACACCAAAAAGTGATTCGTTTACATATTTAGATTGGGAAGCTTACATAATCGTAAATAAAATAAAAAATGTTCTTTACCCGTTGACGCCATCTTTGAATCAAAACGCGCATTATTCTTGTCAATATTATTGAAGGAATAGAAATAGAATAAGGAATAGAATCAAAATTTACAGATTCAATAAAACACATTTATATTCAACTATATTTACAATAACAATTTACATGTATTTAATACTATGTTTTAAAATCTGAAATTTATTTTTGTTTTTCTCCAGGAAATCTTTCAAATTCAGACCTTGCGGGGAAAGTTTCAAATCCCTTCTGTGCAGGAGTAGGCAAACCTGCTTTGGCATCTACTTCTATTGCATTCCTTTTCTTTAACTGCATTATAGCTAAGTTTCGAGCTAGTTCCTCTTCACTTGGCGGTATTTTCCTTCTACCTTAGGATCATACAAGAATGACATTTAAAGAAAACTTATCAGAATCAGGCTAAATTTACCTCTCAACCAAGCCTCCCATTCCGCTGGCATTTCCTGTTGAAAATTGTCTTTTTCCGGAGGCTCAAACCAACGACTCGGTTTTGATCGAGAACTACTAGCATTCACAGGAATTTCATAGTATTTATTTCCAAAATAATCAGTGCCCATGTAGTTACCTTGAAATTGTCGCGGTTTCAGTGAATTGATGAAATTTGTAAATATCATTTTTAAAACGCTACGGTATGGGGGTTGAGTCATAATTCACCCTTATTTGGAATGAAAAGTTAAAAGGGAAATATTTTGAATTACATAACCTTATTTTTCTTCTTCTTGATTTTTTTTGGGCCGGATATGGATGCGATATTCAGAATTTCGAGATAGTAAAGTATAAATGTGACGCTTGCGCCAGTGTGTACGTCATTTAATATGTCATATAAAGGCGTGGTGTCAGAGGGGGGCACGGGGTACGGAAATGGTAAAAATTGGCATGGCTGCTGGTTTCAGTGGATTAAAAATATACAAAAAGTCGGATAAAAATACGTACGGGTGTTTGAGTGTGAGTGCTTAGAGTTTTGGGAAATTTTAGCGGGACGGTCTGAAAAGGTGTTGAAATCGTAAGTGATGAAAAAATTTCGATTTTCATTGGAGAAGCAGGTTGTTGGCCATAAACTTGTAGCTCTGACATTTCCTTTCACTGTGTAACAGTCATGCGACAAATGTTTGTTTAGCTAAAAATATGGTTTTTCAATTACGACGAGCTTTCCCATTAATACCATTTATATTTAAACATAATGTTGTTTGAAGTCTAATGAATCGTTTTAATTTTGAAATACATCCAATTTAGGAAACTTAGAAATTTCCTTCTATGACACCTCGTTTTATTTGGTTTTAAGATTATCTTAATTTTTTAATCCTGTTTCGAGAATTTTGGGGATTTAAGTATTGTCGATAAATGTTTTATGGTCATCTACACATTTAATCAATAATCATAACCAGGAAAAAAAATTCAAGGGAACCTAATTATTTTTTTATTGCTCTAGGTTTTATTTGAAACTGCAAGATCAAATAATCAGGAAGAAAATGAGAAAGCGACACAGAAAATTTGGATAATACTTAGTGCTGTGTTAGTGTGTGTTTATTTGTACTTTTTGATAATAGTGACTTTATCAACATCAACATGTCGTTTTTTAATAACATCAAAAAAGTGTTACACTTTGGTGGTAATGATGCGAAAAAGAAAAAAGTGTACCACAATGTTCGTATGGACACTGATCCTGAGGAATACTGGGATATGATAGGAGAGTTGGGCGATGGAGCTTATGGGAAAGTGTATAAGGTAAGTTAAAATATGGTGTGATTAAAGAATGTTACAAAATTCTTTGGAATATGATTTTAGGCACAGCATAGACATACAGGTCAACTGGCTGCTGCCAAAATGTGTAGACTAGATGGAGAGGATGATTTGTCTGATTTTATGGTAGAAATAGATATTTTAACTGAGATTAAACATCCTAACATAGTTGAACTATTAGAAGCCTTTCAAAAAGAACAACAGGTGAAGTTAATTTTCATTTTGTTAATGAGCAACCATTTAAATCCCTCTTTATAGTTATGGCTTCTAATAGAGTATTGTGATGGTGGTGCCTTAGACAGTATAATGTCAGAATTGGAGAAACCCTTGACTGAACCCCAAATAGCATACTTGTGTCAAAATATGTGCAAAGGATTGTATTTTTTACATAGGAGTCATGTGATACATCGAGACCTGAAAGCAGGCAACGTCTTGCTTACTATGGCTGGAGGTGTTAAGCTTGGTGAGTGAAATCTTTTATTTGCTTGTTTAATCACACTTTTTGTTATTTGCTTGATGAGATGTAACTGTTAAATTCACCAAAAAAGGTGATAATAGTTTCCCTGAAATATTTCACATTCATGATATTTAAATTATTTAAATTTGTTCAGGTTTAACAATGAAAGAGTAATTTTCAATGAAATTAATTTTATTCAACTAAAACTCTTTGATATTGGTTTATTTAAATATTTCATTTTAATTATCGTGGAATTGTGGTATTTTATGTTATTAGTGTTGATTAGTTAATGAACACCTGATTTATAAATGAACTGTTTCCAGGTATTTTAAAGGTGTTTAATTTTGTTAATAAGTCAAGTAAAGCTCCTTGCTATGATCATAAAGTAAGGTCACTTGTTATAAATAACACATCAGTCAACAAGTTCCCAGTCTGACAAGCACAATACACTTTTTTTAGCAAATTTCGACTTTATTCATCAATATATTCTCCTCGAAGAGCAATACAATTCCAACGTTTTTCTAACATAGAACCATTTTTCTGTTTGCCTTCAAAATATCTTTCAGTTTTGGCAATTATTTCTTCATTGAAGCAAAATTTCTTTTCAGCAAGCATTTTTTTGAGGCGCGAGAACAGGAAATAGTCGCTGGAGGCCAGATCTGGGGAATACGGTGGACGAGAAAGCAATTCGAAGTGTAATTTGTGCAATTTAGCCATCGTGGCCAAGGCTTTGTGACACGGTGTATTGTCTTGGTGAAATAGTACTTTTTTTGTTCATTTGGAGCCATGTTTTTACGATCTCGTCCTTCAAACGCACCAATAACGCTGTGTAATATTTGCTATGATGGTTTTACCTTTTTCGAGAAAATCAATGAACAATATCCCATGCGCATCTCAAAATACAGATACCATAGCCTTGCCTACCGTTGGTTGTGGTTTTGGTCGGTTTGGACGGCTCCTATCTGGAGCCTTTTTTGCGATCTCGTTCTTCAAAAGCACCAATAACGCCATGTAATATTCGCTATTGATGGTTTTACCTTGTTCGAGATAATCGATGAATAATATCCCATGTGTATCTCAAAATATAGAGGCCATATCCTTGCCTTCCGAAGGTTGTGTTTTCGCTTGCTTTGTCCACTCAGCTGACTGCCGATGTGACTCCGGAGTGTAGTGATGTTTTATCCGTTGTCACATACTGCACGCAAAAATCCTTTTTATTTCCCTAAATAGCTCCAAACATTGCCCAGAATCATCAATACGCTGTTGTTTTTGGTTCGCTGTGAGCAAAACCTTCCTTTCAATAACCCCATGATATCGGCTATCTCCTGCAGCTTTAAGGGTTTGCGAAATAATTTTGCGAATTTTTAATTAACCATCTCATTTGGATAGCAAGAGCTTTCAGCATCATTAGTGCTTGTAGGGACACGTTTTAATTCAGCTTACTAATCAATTAAGGTTGATTTTCCTGGGGCAGAGGTATTTTTCGTCAAAAAGAAATGCTTAATCAACACACGAAATTATTTTTTTTCCAATGTTTTGATAATAACAAAAGTAGCGTCACTTAATGCACTCAGAAACTAATAGACAGATTGTCATGAAATTTTGACCCATGACCAGGGACTGATTGTCCGACGTGTTATTTCTGCATTTTACGTATCAATAGAATCATTTGCATCATTAAGTTGATATGACGACTCTCTTTGACATCTGACAGACTGTTTCATATCATTTTGCTTGTTAAGTTATAATTAATAAATCTTTGTAATTGTTAAAATTGTTTTGTCCAAAAAACTATTCGTTTTGCATTAAAATTGCTAAGAAAGTAGTACGACGATGGAGCTATGTCAAAAAAAATCTTTACAAGTGGTACAAGAATTTGGGTGCTAGTAGTGAATCAGTTAAAGATCTCGTTCAGGAAGACATCAGTAATCTCGTTCAGGAAGATCTTTCACGTCAACCGATGAAGAAAACATTACCAAAATCATGGGTCTGGTAATGAATAATTGCCGATTAAGTATTCGAGAAAAATCTTCAGATTTGTGGCAAAACAATTCACATCATCGTACGTAGCCATAATTATTGGTGAATTTTTCGTTAAAAATTAAACAAAAACTGTCCCACATGCACCGTATTCACCAGATGCGGTACCGCATGATTTTTTTTCGTTTTCTCTGTTGAAGAAACAATTTCGTAGACACCGTTTTGTGTCTGTAGGAGCTATTCAATAGAGTTCGATCGTCCTTTTGGAGGATATAGCAGGAGGGTATTAAAACAGTTTCTGTTTCTGGAAAAAACGTTGGAATAAGTATTGCGGTGAGGGGAGACTTTGAAACAGACAATGAATTAACGAATACTTGGTGTTTTATGTATACCTTGCTTTTTGATCATAGTGAGGATGTTTTAACGAAGATTGCATGCGAGAACAAATGACAATGAAAAAAAGTCCGAGAGCGTTGGTATTAATGACGGGAATCCCTTTTGAATAATTTGGTTTAAAATGACAATGTGTGGTATTTAGGAAATCATTGCTTAAAAATTTCAATAACAAAATATAGAGGATGGATCAAGGGAAACGGGCCTTTTTAAGTGGATAGTTCTTGGAAGATGTGAAGTTATCTGCCACAACTGTCACATTTTAACGATTTTTCTCTTCATTATGATTTTTTAAATCTCCTTTCAAATATAAAGTTTTTTGTTTTCAAAAATTATTTGTATATCTTACGTTACCCTGTACCAGCTGTAATAGAGGATGTTGATGTGTCGGAAATAATTTGTTAGAAAGTGAAATATCGATTATTTTCGGTGTTACACCGGCCCGTATACCTGTTTAAAATACGACCTTCTTAGGTTGATTTGTCATGAACCTAAGCTTGAGGCAGTCGTGAATCATATGTAGTAATCCGCTTAAAAATAGGCGTTACACAAGACGGAAAGCAAGCGAAAAAAATCAGAAAAAGCGGATGGTTGCCAGTCGCGAGGCTGTTTCTTATCAGAATTCAGAGACTTAACTGTTACGATCGATGCAAGACGAATTGACACACAATCGGGAGGTGGCGAAACACTATGTGGTTTCTCAACCACGAATATTTCAAATAATTTTGATTTTAAAGGGTGTAACAATTGAAATTTACGTAATAGGAATAAAGAAAAAACGTTTGGCATTATAGCGGTTATTTCTTTTTTTATACAGGTCCTCATTAGGGACGTTTTTTCCCATCAATGCCGCTAGCCTTTTCAACATTTTTTTTTAATATACTATTTGGTCTGGGTGGAATATCGAGGTTTATTACATGCACATTCTTATCTCTTCCATTGACCGTTAGACACCCAAAGTTTTCCCGAATTTTACCTGGCTTTTGTGTTGGTTCTTCAGGGGGTCTGCTCCGTCTTTACAATTTGTAGATTTTTTTGAGGTTTTAGTTGGATTGGACTTAGATATTACCTTTCTTTTAATGAGTATTCACACGTCGTCTTTTCATTAACACTTGAATATAAAAAGGGCGAGATTTTAAGAGGATTTTAATTTTGTTGGCTACCTTTTGCTTTCACACTCTCTTTCAAAAGGTTCCGTCAATAATTTGCCGACGTAGGCACTACTTTCAGTGGTATTGAAGCTGCTGCTTTTATCAAATCCGCTTTTAGGGTCTTAACATTGCGGTAAGGTTTAGAGCAGGGCTTCTCTAAAATGTCCCACAGCCGATAATCCAAGCCAAACATTGCTGATCATTGTTAAAAATAGCGCCGTGCTTTTTTATTTTAATATTTGTTACTGTCTTTTTTAGTACCAAGTTGAACAGTAGTGTTGACGGAGATTGTCCCTGTCTTGAATCCTCTATTGATTTGGAATTTTGATGTACATTCTGTCAAAAAAGATCCGGGAATTGGTCAATAAAACACAAAAAGTTTATTATTTATCCACATTTCTTGTATCGCCTTCAAAGTAGGCCCCTTCCGAAATAATACACTTAGGCCAATGAATAATCCAATTGTCAAAACATTTTTTAAACGCATTTTCCGGAATTGACTTCAGTTCTCGACGCGAATTCTCTTTTATGTCTTCTATCGACTGAAAACGGGTGCGTCGAAGTGATAATTTGAGTTTTGGAAAGAGAAAGAAGTCGACCGGAGCCATATCAGGTGAATACGGTGGTTGTTCGATGGTGTTTGGTGAGTTTTGGCCAGAAATTCGTTCACAATGATGGCCTCGTGAGATGGTGTGTTATCGTGATGCAAAATCCAAGAGTTTTCTTTCCACAAGTCTGGCCTTTTTCGACGAATTTGCTCTCTCAAACGCCGCATAACGCTCAGATAATATTCTTTAGTTACCGTCTGACCTTCTGGCAAGAATTCCGAGTGCACAACACCGCGATAATCAAAGAAAACCGTCAACATTACCTTAACTTTTGATCGACTTTGACGTGGTTTTTCAGTTTCGGCTCAGTTGGAAGGCGCCATTCCGAAGCTTGTTGACTGGTTTACATATCAAACTTGTATGCTCATGTCTTCAGCGACCTTTACGCGATTGAGTTTCTGAAGAAAATTCAGGTCTTCCGGCACTAGTCGAGCGGCAGCGCGTTTCATGCCCAAACGATCGCTTAAAATGGTACGAATTGATTCATGAGACATAGAAAGGTCAGCGGCTATCTCTCTCAAACTTAAATGACGATTTTCAGTCACCATTTCCTTCACTTTAGCCATGTTAACTTCAGTTGAAGACCGATCTGAGTGAGGCAAATTTTCCACCACATCTCGACCGCTGTTTTTGCACGTGTTTTTGATAAAGTCGATTCACCGTAAGCCTTTTCCAACATTTTCAGCGACTCAGCACATGAAATTCCATTTGCAACGCAAAATTTTTTGTTCGATGTTTTTATCCATTGTAAAAATCGCAAAAAACACACACCGAGCACTGTAAACAAACTAAATAACAGATGACGTTGAAACTCCGCGTCACTATAGAGGGCAGTTGTGCCAACTTAGAAATAAAAATAATTTTGACAATCCCTTTAAGCGGGATCCATTTTCCGGGAGCTTTTCCATTGATCAATTCCCGGTTCTTTTTTGACAGGATGCATGTTTAGTTTTTTTTAGTTATTTTGGTGCGACTGTTCTTAAGTAACGACACTTTTAATATTCACAGCTTTAATGATCAGTACTGATAACTTTATCGGTTTTAGTTAATCAGTTTTTAAATTGTTAGACTAAATTTTCTCACGTTTACACAAAAACCACATTAAACTACATTAAATGATAATTAAGAAATGTTTCTTAAAATTGACGCGTAATATTCTTTAGAGCAATTAAGAACATACAAATATTGGTTTAAATGATTCAAAAGTTGAACGATAATAAACACCTTAATTTGGAAGATAAGACAATCAACGATATTAAATGTTGGACAGCGGACGGGCTTTTTGCAGAAAGTAGAAATCTGTCAATTCATGTTGTAAATTGTTGATCCATATTAATGGAATAATTATTTACATCGACACTAAATATAATATTGATGGAAGTAAGTTTGTAGTGCCCCTACTGGGATAAAAAAACGTGATATACTATAAGCTGGTACAAAATACAAAAAAATGCACGTCATTAAGCATGCGATCAACATTTTGACTGCCCCGTTGCCAGATTGCGATTAAATTGTAAATGATTCTTAATAGTTCAGTTTTAAGCATTTCGATTGAAAACGCTATATTATTAGTTAAGCAGTCTTGAACGTCAGTTTTAGTCCATGAGCTGTTTGTTATCTTATTATATAACATGCTATGATACGGAGCAATATCCAAAAAAATTAAAGATGGCTCACTTAAGTTTTTTAATAATTAATACAGATACAAATGGGATAACCTCCAAACATGCCAATAAGTATCAATAAGAAATATTTGAAACTTGACAACGTCGCATATGGTGCCAACCGAATCCAGCTCTAAATTTGAAATTTATTGAATACATTCGATTTTATTATTTAATTTATGAACAGTTCTGCTGTTCTTCAATAGCGTCATCGATGACTTGTTGACATCGATTGACTATATATGTGTTGTATATATATATATATATATATATATATATATATATATATATATATATATATATATATATATATATATATATATATATATATATATATATATATATATATATATATATATATATATATATATATATATATATATATATATATATATATTTTTTTTTTTTTTTGCTCCATATTGACCCGACGTTGCTCCTGATTACCATTCATCATCATCTATGGTGATACAACCCTTAAAGGAGTTTTATTTTTCAATTTGGTATTTTAAATGTCTTCATAATGCCTAATATTTAATCCGTAAAACGTATTGTAGTTTTTCCTTTGGATCGTTTGCTTATTGGAAGTTGGCAAATTATTTGCTTAGTGGGATTACGGTCACTCGATCTTTCAACATGGCTTATCCAAAAAGTGTTCAAATATTTTTTTCTAGTTCAGAATCATTATTTCGTAAGCTATTGCTTTTTTGAGCTTTATAAAATCCGGGACAGATACGACACTCCTGTTTTTTAGGATTTTTAAAATTCTTGTTCCATATCATTCATGCCTTCTTAATTTGGTTTATTTACCCAAAATTTATTCTTTGTACCAAATAACATGAACGCGAATGAACTACTTCCGATGTTCTTTATGAGCATCTTTAAGGGGTGGAGTAGTCTTCATTTTATCCCTTTGAACATGTGAAGCTGATTGAAGGACTTTTCTGACATTTTTATTGATTGCAATTATACCAGGGTTTATGCGCAATCTGACAAGATGTCGATGTGCTATTAAAAATGACGCGTTAGATTTCACGTTTTCGTCTATTTATCAATACTGAGGGTCTCCCAGCAATGTTTTTCTTTATATACCCTTCAGGATCTTGAATCAAATTAGTAGTTACATGTCGATTCCTACCTGTATATCGAGAGATTTTCGAAATCGGCATTCTTCGCTGTACATTTACAAAATTGCTTTTTCTCACAGTGCACGGATTTGTTCCCACTTCCATAGAAAAAAAAAACTGGATTAAAATTGTGGGTTGAAGAAAGATAAACAGGCTGTATTTACACAGTAAATAAGTGTCCTATCGGTTTGTCCCATCGTGTTATTAATATTTGTAAACATTTTACAGGTATTAGTCTATATCATAAACAAACTGAAGATGCTGTTGTTTGTTTAGAAAATACAGTTCTAACTGTATGACATTGGTCAATAAATCCTCGGTCTGACAAATAAACCACCCTTTTGTGCAAATTTTGACTTTGTTCATTCCAACGCTTTTCTACACTTTTTTTATGGAATGATTTATTTTTGCCTTCAAAATATTCTTCAGTTTCGGCATTTACCTTTTCATTGGAACGAAATTTTTTGAGTTTTGAGGCCTGAGAACAGGAAATAGTCACTGGGGGCCAGATCTGAAAAATACGGTGGATGAGGAAGCAATTCGAAGTGCAATTTGGTCATCGTTGCCAACGATTTATAACACGGTACATTGTCTTGGTGAAACAGCACTTTTTTTGTTCATTTGGAGCCATTTTTGCGACCTCGTTTATTCAAATGCACCGATAACGCCATGTAATATTCGCTATTGGTGGTTTTACCTTGTTCGAGATAATCGATGAACAATATCCCATGCGCATTCCAAAATATAGAGCCCATATCCTTGCCTGCCGATGGTTGTGTTTTTGCTTGCTTTGTCCACTCAGCTGACTGCCGATTTGACTCCGGAGTGTAGTGATGAATCCATGTTTCATCCGTTGTCACATACCGCACGCAAAAATCCTTTTTATTTCCCTAAACAGCTCCAAATATTGGCCAGAGCAAAAGCGGTACCCATTTCGATAGTAATTTACGTATTCCCAAATGTTCATGCAAAATGGTATAAACACTTCCTTTCGATATCTTCATGATATCAGCTATCTCCTGCAGCTTTACGGGTTTGCGAAATAATTTAGCGAATTTTTAATTAACCACCTCATTTGGATAACCAGAGCTTTCAGCATCATCAGTGCTTGTAGGGCCACGTTTGAATTCAGCTTACCAATCAATTAAGGTTGATTTTCCTGGGGCACAGTCCGGGTAATGTTTAGCAAGCCATTGTTTTGAAAATAACAAGTAGCGCCACTTAAGCACATCTCAGAAACTAGTAGACAGATTGCTATGAAATTTTGACACATGACGTTTGAAGGTTAGCACAATCGACTACTGGATTTTTCGTAATTGATGCCATCTATATGTCAGACCGAGGGCTTAGTGACCGATGTGTTACAAGAAAAGATCAATAATGTGGAAGATTAATGTAAAAATAGGCAAAAACATGGGGTGTCTTATCTTTTAATCCCGGGCGTTATTCTATTTCAATTATTGTACAATTTTGTTGTTATTTAGTTGTAGTTTATATTGATACAATGCTAAACAAAATAAACATGTAAAAATAAACGAAATTGAGAAAAATTGGTTTGTTAAAATACTTTTCTGTCTCACTGCATATCATAACAGAAAGTATAGTGCGTTTCAAGATATATCGTTGACTGATTGGCTGCAATAAACTCTCAACAACCCCTGCCGTAACGAAGCCCGGCAAAGATGCAAGAAACGCATACCGGGCCGGGCCTAATAAAATAACAAATAAAAAGATAAAATTAATTTTATACCTGGTTTAGTAGTTTCGAAATATTTTAGCTTAGTTCACATTCTTTTCTTAAACAGTGCAGGTCTATAATTTCGATCCTATTTTTTGTTATTCTAATCGTGTTAAAAATGTGGCATTCTTGGCAAGATAATGATCACTGTGCCTTCGGCAGTGCTAATTTTAAAACGAAATTTAAAGAAAAGACTTTATTGAATAGGGGGCTTAATGTAAATGCAGCCGCAGTAGAAACGTCTTCATTAACGAAAACTCTGCTGTCTACAGATAAAGATATTGTGACGAAGCCAATAGATACATTTATTTATTTATTTATTTTAATTCTACTAATAAATTCAAAATACACATACCAATAAACAATGTTTTAGTCATACATAATAATAATAATAATAATACTTTAAAAATATTTTTTTTTCCAAAATTATTCAAAAGTTAAACCACTCCGACTCTGGCGCCTTTGAAGAAACTAGGAATATTTTTATTGAAATTTATAGGGGCAATTAACATTTTGCCGAAGGGCAAGGAAATATATTGAAATGGACTATACCAAGAGGGGTATATAAAAACAAAAATGGACACCTTTGTACCCTCTATTTTCTCGCCGTTATTTTAGCAACATTTGTTTAGCGTTACGGTGTAAATGTTTCTACTTTTTAATTCAACCCAAATAAAATCACGGAAAAAATGTGTTGCTTTTCGGCAAGAAAGAACCGGCAACTTTCAAATGTGTATACTCGATAGATGTAAAATCGCCTCTCGGGTTACTTTCCCAGAGAAAATGCATTTTTAAGATGGACGTGTACGCGTGTGTGCGGTTCGTAACAATTCCTCGCCTCGGCTCATTTTCTGTCTGCATTTTAATGCAACTGCAGTCCGTTGCATCGCGCTGATTCGATCGGAATATTTTTCTGGCCTGCGGCGATTCCGTATCCATCCTTTGGAAACTGACCAGCACCGTTGCCGATTGCCCTTCAATTTCCTGACCAAGAGAAACCATCAAGAGATGTACCACTAAACACCAAACCACTTTTAAATTGTTATTAATAATCTAGATTGAATCATTTCCTGATGATGTTAACATGGTTAGTGAAACGCGCGTCGGGAAGTTAAGTAAGGTGATTTGGAGTTTAGTGTCTCACTCTGAAGGTTCCAGGAGAAGAATTGAACCGTTTTTTATTGTTTATTTGTAAATTGTCTTGCCTTTCTATCAGTTGGGATATTCCTATCCATTTTTTAAAACTATTCCACGCAAACGACGCATACCATTAGGCTCACTGTTTAGTCCGTTGGAAGAAAGTCAGCTTTGAAATTAGTAAAGAAAATCATATTCAAAAACTGTTGTTAGTCCTTCCGTTTCCAAATCCACTGTAGATCTGTGGTAATTGATGAATGGATTGATATTACTCGCCCAATGACTGCTTAAGATTGAAGTGTATTTTTTGTGTATTGCATTGCTCTAAAGCATATTGACCTTTATTTACCGAAGTAGGCTTTTGTCACACAAGTACCGACGTAGGGCTTGAGAGGTCGCAAATACAACACTGAGTTTTCTAGAAAATATGTATAACATATATCAAATTATAGCTTATATTGTTAATTTGGGACCTAAAAATGAAAGAAAACATAAAAACTTTGAAATTATATGCCTTTAAATCTTTAGTTTCGTTTTTTAACTTATGTTAGCAAAAACATAAGTATAAATACAAAAATGAAGGTATATAAAGCAGCTATTAGACCGGTGGTGACCTATGGGGCGGAGATAATGAATTTAACAAGCTTGAAACAGGAACAGTTACGAATATTCGAAAGAAAGATAGTAAGAAGAATATATGGATTAAAGAAAGTTGCAGAAGATGAACACAGAAGGTTAATGAATTTTGAAATAAAAATCATTTTGAAAGGAGAAGATATAGTGAAGATTATAAAAGTGCAAAGACTCCGTTGGTTTGGTTATATAAGAAGAATGGAAGACAACAAAGTAGTAAAGAAAATTACAATGTGGAGACCAGATACTAACAGAAGAATAGGAAGAGCGAAAAGTAGGTGGGAAGACATAAGGAAATTGGAAATACAAGCATGATGGGAAAAGATACTGGACCGAGATGTGTGAAAGAAAATAACGGAAGAAGCAAGGACAAACAATAGGATAGAATAAAATAAGGCAAGAATAGAGGAACGTGGACTAACTCACCACAAGAAATGAGTTTCTAGAGCTCAAAAGAATCGAGCGACTGCAATTCCTAATGGAATGTAGATATATATATATATATATATATATATATATATATATATATATATATATATATATATATATATATATATATATATATATATATATATATTCCGTTTTTTAACTAAAAAATTACACTAAATGAAATAAAAATCATAAAAAAATATCACTTCTTAGGAACCACGAAAAATACTTTTCCTTAAACCCTAGGATTATATCTATTAGAAACAAAAAAATTCGGAAATGCTTAAAATAAAAAAAAAAAATGTCCAGCAACAAAATTACGCACAATAAGGGCGCATTTGTTTAGCGCACAGTAAACAAACATATTTTTTGCAAGAATAACACTGATATGTGGATTTTCTATTTAATTTATGTGTACAAAATGCAAATATTTTTTTTGTTTAATCTTCGCTGGATTGACCTTGAATTATATCTTGCATATGAGAACCGAGAAAATTCTGGCTAAACTCATATGAAGCTCACGCGGCAAGCATAAATTGATCACCCTTCTCTTCAGGTGCTCTAATACTAATGGTCGAGTTAATTGTTTTATGATCACACCACGATCAGTTTTTTTGTTTTAGATGCACATCATGTAAAATATCTATAAAAAAAGTGTCATAGGCCAACGTCTTGAACGGCGGCTGATAGTGTATATCGAAGATTTCTTGTCTAATTCGTCTACTAGTCCTTTTTTGGAATTATAGAATTGTATTATTTTCGGCTTCCCTGACTCAATACCTTCGCTATGATGCATCGAAGAAGCTAATTTGACAGCTTTGCCTTTCCTAGGTACATGGGGAATTACTTAATTATGATAATTATGATAATTATTTAATAATGAATTAATTAATTATGTCTTTTGTAAAGCCGTGTCTAGATTTAGCCGGTAAAAATTCAGGGGGAACCTCTCTTTTGTTTTTTTTTACAGTGTCGACACATGTCAGTCCTCTCTGTTTCAAAGCATCAATTAGTTGGATTGAGGTAAACCAATGGCTTAAGTGGGCACCTATAACTTTTTTCCTTCGTCTGTTAGGTTTTCTTCCTCCGAACCTTTGCCACAATTATAAATTTACTGGACATGTAAATCATCAAAAATGAACAGCCTCTGAAAGGTATCAGCATCTCATCTACAGAGGCATATTGACTTATGTTATAGACTCTTTGGCAGTTTGATACAAATCGATCCAAAACTTAAGATATCGCAGCTAATTTATCCGTCTCCTTTCTTTGTGCCTTGTCAGTCGAATTATCGAAACGTTGACAAAGCAACAAACATAAACACCTATTTTTGGACATAACGCACTGAACAACCTCCCTTCCAGTACTATCTGTAGCAAAAATAAAATCTGCGCCTTCATGATTAAATTTGAAAATAGTTATTTACATCAAAGTCCAATGAACGCTTGCAGTTCAATCATATTTTGTAATTCTGGTTTTGGTTTGTTTCTGGATCTTGGTTTGTATATTTCGATCTATATTCTAATAATTTAGAGTCATAATCTCTAATAATACGTCATCATCTATATACTGTTTCTATATATCGTATGGATCCTTTCCATAATTTTCTGTCAAATTGGAAGTGGGTACTCGCAAAATTTGAATAGAATGAAATTGTAATTGAATAAATTAATAATGTAATTGAATTGGAGCTTTTGACCAGTTATATTTATTTTTGAGCCTAGAAAGCGGTGCATCTTCGTCTTCTGACGAGGATTGCATCAGATATATTAGTATCAGTACCTGTATCACGATCGCTGATTTCCGGTATAAAATCGTCTCCGACGTCATCTACTTCCGATCCGCTGGAGTTTTCTGCAATCAAAGCCACGTTATTTTGATCCAAAAGATATATAGGGTGCCGTGGTGTTTTTGAAAGGCGTAGTGTATCTGGAGTTAAAGTAGAAGTAGAAGTTAAACTTAACTTGCCAAAATCGTATTCGCCGGCACTACTAAAGCCGCAGCTACTAACGAACGCAGATCTCTCTTGCGCGGGGAAGGGGTAAATCTAACAACTTTTCATTCCTCCACAGCCTCGCAGGCCTCACGTTGGTGCTTAAAGGTTAAATCAACAAAACCAACTGTTCAAATACATTTTTCGTGTGAAAAGCCGGTTTACTCAAATAATTTCCCCCTCCCTGTACCTTTTCATACCCATTTTTGTCATTATCATTTGCTAGCTTTGAATATAAAACTACAGGAATGAGCATATGATCATGCAAGTGGGACCAGAATGGTAGCTGCATATGGCCGACTACTGTTTCCGGTTTGGCAGTGGCGTAGGGCAGTATGAATAAAAACAAGAAACTGATAAAAGTTTACAGTTGTTTAAAACAATAATTGTCGTTACTGTATTCAATTAATACATACTTACTAGATACAGCAGATAAATGGAAATATTTATATCAATAAAAAAAAGTCTATTTTTCAAAGAGTAAAGTGTCTTTTATAGGGTTAATACGACAAAAATTTATTAAGAAATTGGAATCTTCTGTCATAAAATCATATCATTTTCAAAAATTGATTAGGTATATATATATATATATATATATATATATATATATATATATATATATATATATATATATATATATATATATATATTCCGACTCATTTTCAACTGTTCTTTCTGATCCTCCACACCTCTCTCATCCTTTTTCCGTGGATTCTCTTTTTCTCCTCCATCCACTATGTTCCCGATCTCCTCGAAACTTTGCTCTCTGATGCAACGTTCCACATATGTATTTTGTTTCTGTACGTTCTGTTCTTTTATCCTCAATCTCTGTCAGACCCATTTGTACCTTTCCCAGATCAGCTCTGACTTGTGTGATCCATGGTACTGTTGACTTGACTCCTTGTATATACATACAAGTAAGAATTCTGTTGGAGAGTCTTGTCCGTGAGAGTCTACTGATATGTCCATAGAATTTCAACCTTCTTTTTCTTATGTTGGCCGATACGTTGGACATTCTCTCTGTGGTCTTTCGAGAATGTAGTCTGTATCTTTCTTTTGTCAGTTTTGGGCCGAGAATTTTCCTAATAATTTTGCGTTCTTTTAGTATGTTTTCTATGCCGCTTTTTGTATAAAGTGTAAGTGTCTCGCTTGCGTATAGTACTTCTATACGCAAGCTCCACATGAAATTGTGGAACCCAACGGTTGGGTGTGTGATGACACTCACCTGCTGCTGTGTCAATGGACGCAGTCCAAGAAAATCTAACACTACATATATACGCTATCCGACGGGAAGTCGGCAAAAACATGGGTTGTTGGCTGTGGATAGGGTCTCCCTATTCTTGATGGTATGGTATATGTCGGCGCTCTGATTAGTCTGAACCTCGGAAGACGAAACATATGTCATCCAGTTGAAGGGATGGGTGGGGCCCCTTTCCGGTCAAGCGACCAAAATGTTCATTTCGGCGGAGACGCAGGTTGTTGTGTGTTCCACATGAGATTGTGGAACCCAACGGTTGGGTGTGTGATGATACTCAGCTACTTCTGTCTCATTGCACGCAGTCCAAGAAAATCTAACACTACATAAACTAAAGTGTTTGATATAAACTCGAGAATAAACTCATTTTTTACCACAAAAAACTAACTTTTAAGAATAAATGCTATGAAAGATGTTTATCAAAATGATAAAATAAAAAAATTAGCAGAATGATGGAAACATAAAAACCTACTGCGGTGGAATAAAGTCAGACTTTCCACTGTGTTCTTCTATTTGGAATCTTTGGGAAATCTTGAAAAAAGATGAACTGGTTTAATAACATGAAATCCAAACCACAATGGAAATTTATTCCACAATTACATTTATTAGTATAATAATTTCTGAAAATAATTATAAAAAAAAGGTAACACTCTGTATGATTAGTTATATTTGATAGATTATATGAATAAAGTAACATGTTTTATATGTATCAAACGAAAACTAAAAAATTATATGAATTTTTAAGGCCTAGTATCTCACAAAAACTAAACATTTTAGAACGTACGTTAAAAAATTAAGTTCTAAAAAAAATAATCATTATCTTGAATAACATTATAATGAAATTATTTTATATTATGAATTATTTTTAATTAATTTATTTAATTAATTTTTTTTAATAAGTCAATTTGACTACGCCAATGCATACCAGGCGATATGTTTACTTCATAACCTTAAAATGCCATTGAAACAAAATTCGTTTTTATTTCTAAAGAATTGACAAATTTACAATTAATAAGTCAATATAATAAGTATCAATATGTATTTACACTAGAACACACAAAAAGATTATTCCAGTACACTTATTCGGCACTTATTGATTAAAACACACTAAAAATGTACAAATCTACTAATAAACTTCTAAGTTGTTAACACCAACTACCAAAATTCCAAACCAATGAGTCATTTGTGGTGTTTTAATATGGCCGTTTCCGTCTCCATTTATACATGCATTAAGATAGGCAAGATAGGCAACTTTTCAAAGTTTGCCAGCTTCAATTGATATCTTACCCGTTTACCCATTTCTCTAATTATTAATTGTTCGTCACTGAACCCTAAATTCTTCTTTTCTATGATGTATTTATCATCAGTTGCAGTGGAATGTCGTCTAGAACGTGGGTCATTTTTATTGTATATTTTAAACTAGTCTAGGAAAAACAGATGGGAGTGTAATGATAAACGTTATTTTTTGTTCTAAGATATTGGTCTACCCTCGTCGACCTTATGAAATTATGAACTCTATGGGGTAATATAATAATAAATATTCACTTATTGTTTAGAAACATAAAATGTTGTGATATCGTATAGTTTTTATTTTGATTCTAAAACGAGCTGTGTTGAAGTAATGATGCCAAAATACTTTGAGGATGTCGGGCAACCGCGCTTACGATTCGCAGCCAAGAAACCATAAAGTTTCAGTAATTGCCGCCTTAAATAATTTCAGCCTTGCTCTTGATTTTTTCCCACTAATTATTATGTGTTGAACGCCAGACTGGAAAAGAACTACGTACAAAGGGAAGCATCGAATTGCATTTGAATGGTTTCCCTTACTACTTACGGGTATTACATTACTTGTTTCGGATTTATAATAGATGTTTTGGCTAATAATGTCGATTTTTTAATGGTAATTTATTTTCATAACAAAATAAATTACCTTGATAATCAAAGTACTGGCTATCGTTAGATATTACTTTTTCCGATCTTTCGCGCTAAAAGAACTTTTTTTCAACCTTAGGCATAATAACTTCTTAAAAATGATTCACGGGCAAACAAACGCCCAACTTTTAGCTGAGTTTCAAGTTATTAATGATCAATTTAAAAATCTTCAGTAATGTTATCTACCAAATATTAAGTGTTTAATTTGTTCTAGTTCATACTAGTCATTAGCTTATTTTTGTCTTGCTCATTTTAATTTTTAAGATTTAACTAGTTATAAAATACCAGCTGGCAATACTTTATACCAATATGGCAATGTACCAATATGCAATATACCAATATGGAAATGTACTTAAAATGAATGAAATTAAAAATAAATTATTCAAATAAACATAAACATATTTTTTTAATTTGTGAGTTTTTTTACGAGATTAATTGACAATTAAAATATAATTAAAACTTTAAATATCTTAATGATTCGAATAAGATTTCTACATCAAGGAAAAGTATGACAAACTTTACTGGCAAACCGGGAATTATCAGGGAATTTTGAAATCATTTCTTTGCGGCCACCCTGTTATAAATGAGCGGAATTGTTCATCTTGTCCATATTCACACTTGCAACTCCCTGGATATTACTAGCACCTACGAGGTATGCGTTCAATTGGGTTTTTGAATAAAAAATAATTATCGATTTTGTTACTTTATTTTAAAACTTTATCATAAATAATATCGATAATCGATGCGAAAAGCTTTTTAAAAATTTATGACAATTTATTATGAAGGAATTAAAATTTAAATATTTATGAAAAAAATTACGTGACTACGAATGCGCCGCGATTGACTGCCACGTTTGTGACGTCATAATAGTAAAGTGGGCCGACGGGAAGTCAACGAAAGTATGGGTGGTTGACTGTGGATAAGGTCTGCCTATTCTTGACAAGAGAGCACATGTCGGTACCCTGAAGAGCCTAAACATCGAGAGGCGAAACATATGCCCTCCAATTGAAGGGGTCGGTGGGGCTCGTCCCCAGTCAGGCACTTAACAAAATGTTCATTTGGGCGGAGACGCAGGTTGTTGTGTGTACCACATGAGATTGTGGAACCCAGCGGTTGGGTGTGTGACGCTCAACTACTGTTGTCTCCTTGGACGCTGTCGAAAGAAGTCTTACATTTTATATATATACTGTTAAAATTATTGCTGGTTAAATGTAAAATAAAATATTATTTGTGACTTATTTAGTTCAGTAATGCATGGCAAAGGGTTCATAAAGGCTAATTCTGATAATATACCTACTGTGGATATTTTTATGGCCACATATTTTCTCAAAAATGACATTCGGTTTAATTCAGCTGGTTAGAGGTGCTAAAGCATCAATGTGAGTTTTTTAAAAAACAATAATAATGTAAATGTAAATAAGAAACAAAATCTTTCTACTAAATATAATTAAGCTATTTGTAGGGTGTCACGAGAAAGTTATGGTGACAAGGTTATAGGTTTTGTTCAACTTAACCGAAAAAATGGTATTTGCATAGTAAAAGGACGTCTATATACAGAACATAAAGTTCGGAGTAAAGTTTATAATATACATATAATGCTTATGAAAAACAATATATATTATCATAATTAGAAAAACAAAACAAATACTAATTCACTAACTTTAATTCAATTCGATAAAAAACATACTGTTAAATATACATAATAAAACATCCCCCAACTAGGATAATATGGATAATATATTACACTAGATTATAATATGTAAACTACATTAATCAATTCAGAATAAAAACAATCATTACCCAAAATCATATACATATTTGTTTGATTGCATAATAGTTTGATTGCTTTCATTGAAGTTTGCAATACTTTTAAAACCACACCGATTCTTCAAACCACCACATTAAACTCTATTAACAATATTTTCAAAAATCCTACAAAATAGACGATCCTGAGGGACTTTCTCATTGATACTACTCTCGGTTGTGTTGCTACATGTAGTTTCTTTGCGGACACGCAGGAATACTTCTTATAAATTTGGCACGTTAATTTGTTTTGGCTACATGAATTAAATAATATAAATAAAAGTTATAAAAGTGAATGCAAAAAACAAAAGGAACCCTAATCTAATTTGAAAATTTCATTCTGAACTTATCGTTGAGCCTCCATGTCTTATGTAAAGATATATGAGTATAACGTCGAAAACAGCTACAGAAAGCCTAAATAATAATTAATAGCAAGTATATTTTCAAATCGCTAGCAAACCAACAAATGCAATCAAAGATATAGGTTAAAACTATAGAACAATGACTAAGATCGATAAATTGTTTTATTTGCACGAGATTCCAATTCTTTTCGGAAAGAGAGCAAAACGAAAATTTCGGTGTAACTTCCGAATTGTTCCGAGATGACCCGATATTGGCGATATTGGCCTTCGTTACTGTTGTGAGGTCACATACGTTCGGGTTTTTTTCCGGGAACTGTCGGCGGGTCATCGGTACTAGGTTTAAAAATGTATTTTCAATTTGATATAACTCTTTAATTATAATGAAAAAAAATAAAAATAAAAATAGTTATAAAACTTATATATGCTCTTTCCATTTATAACAAAAAAATTGTTCAAAAGCCCAATTCTTCTGGTATAGTATTTCGAATAATTGCATGTTTTTTAAATAACTGTTATAAATTAAATGTTATATTGAAAATAGCTACATATTAATTTGCAATAAATTAAAGAAAATATCAGTTTTTTTCCTCTTCACCAGTCGCATTCCAAGAAAAATCTAATGACGAACAAATTGCCCCCGGGCTACGACACGAATAAATAATAGAAAAACGAATGCAAATATTCTCTCATTAAGAATGGTTGACTAACTGTTAGGCGAATGCTAATTTTTTCCTCTCTCGAAATGCGGCTCGAAAGAAATTTCACCTTGAATGGTATTCGACAGCTATATATAAATGTGTGTCGATTTGCCATCGTAATCTCCGACAGATAAAATTTAAATGTTCGGTGGATGTTATTTCGAAACTGAAACCGCGATAGGACGGCGTATGGTTTTAAAACTATTTCCGTTAGTTTCGAACACAACATGTCCCTCTTGATAAGGAAAATTGCATTCCCATTGTGAAATTCTGTTGGCGTATGATAATTTTTGGTAAATCTACGAGAGTAGAATGAAAAGTCAGCTAATTTTTAATTAAAATATTGTTTTTTTTTATTAAAAATAGATTTCTTTTCCAACGTTCCAACCACTCCGTTTAGCTCTATAGTGTTTTGAACGAAAGTGCTTTTTTTGCAATTTACATATGTTGCATTCGCCGGATTTAGCTCCCAGCGATTACTTTCGCCACTCAAACCTGAAGATATAACTCGCAAATGCCGAGACAATCGATTATTTTTGCTGATTTCGACTGAGGGTATTAAGAAGTTGGAAGGTTGTTGGTTTAATTCTATCGAATTTCAACTTTTTTTGAAAAATATTGTGTTTTCTTTTTCAGGCCGAAAATTTTTGAACGGGACGAAACATAGTAATATTTTCTCTCGAAAAACATTTTTGTTTTAACAAAATAAACAGTACTAACGTAAAATGTCAGTGCGTACCGTTGATATTCATCAAGTAATTGTTCTCCATTCCGGTTCAATTTAATTTAATCATATCCCGGCTCCGTCTGTTAGTTTAAAGTTATAAATAAGATCGGCAATAATTAAAAATTCAGGCTTGCGACGTCAGCATATGTGTTCATTTAAAAACAAACAAGAGGCAAATTTAAATCCTGTTAAAACTCATAAAACCGGAATATTTATGCAAAGAAAAGTCGGAATAAAATAGTCGAGATGACATCACGAGTACGTCTTGGCTTGTCGTGTAAAACCTTCTGCGACCGAATGATTCATTCATCCCGTTGGTAAATCTATAGTTATCAGTGGTTTGATGTATAGGGGTCTTTATTCACATGTTATTTTTAAATTAATACTCACCGGTTGAAAAAAATAAGCTCCAGGTGCTTTTCTTTTCAAAATAAAGATTCTGGTTCAAAGAACTTACAACAACTCATTTGCACATCGTTCAGATTCTTAACCCCATCCACGCAGAAACTCCGCTAATGAATAAAAAAAGTAATACTGGGATGGCACAAGATCTGGGCTGTATTTTGTAGCACAGGGGCACCTAAACTTTCTAAGAATAGAGCTATATAAGAGTATTGAAAATGCTAAATAAGTTAAATATATTTATATTGAAAATTACATAAGATTAACAATAATAATATTTTTATATATTTTAATTCACCGCCGGCATTGTAATAAGGCTAATGGGCTTGTTATAAGAAAATAAGAAAAATAAGATTTTTGAATGATTTTTTTTTGAAAATTCTTTAATTTCACTAGTTTACACGGTTTTTTATACCCCAGCTGAAAGTTGTTAATTATTGTTTATTCATGTAAGAGTTATCCAGAAAAAAATTCTGTCACGTCTGCTTTTAGAAATATTTATTTCATTAAAAATGGGAAAAAATCTTAGTATGAATAATAAAAAAAAAATATAAATGGCTAATTTTCGCCTTCTTTTTATAGTTTTTTTTGGATCGGTTTCTCTTATAATGGATCAATGGATTTTCATCCCAAAATCCTTGATATCTTGGTGAAAACGTTCCCTCTGTTCGTCACTCATACTTCCTAAGTTTTCAGGGAAAAAATGCGAGTGCAGGAAATGAACCTTCAATGACATGTTCACCCCCATCTGTTGAAAATTTTTTAGTAAATCAGTTAGTTAGTTAAATTAGGATGAAGGTAGCATCGGTGACAGGGACCATTTAGCGTCCATTCGTAAATCAGCAACAATATCTTTATAATTTTTTCTTTTTTTATTTCGAAAAAATTCACAACCATTTTTAATGAGTTTCAAGCAGCTGTTCCATTAACAGATAAAAGACTTTTAAACTGAGGATCTTTTAATCAGATCTGAAGGTCATTTAATTAGGTTTGATTAATTAAATGTGGAGTGTTTCTTTGAAGAGAGATATCGTCAGAATCACTAGAAATTCGTTTAACTTCAACATCACTATCATTGTCATCTTCTAAAAGATGACACTTCTAACAGATGTCATCTTCTTAAGGGCTGCCGATTGGAACATACGGTTTTACGCCTTCCCCCGTATTACTGTAAATTTAAATTCAATTGAGCATATGTGACATCAGGTAAGATCAAATGTTAGAGCAGAAAACATTTCTCCGACTCTAAGTACAAGTGCTGCAACATTAATTAGGAAGATTGTAGATAATATTATCAAAGAAATTTGGATAAATTCGATTAACCATGTTATTAAAATAGATACCTTATTACCGTTATAAATTATTATTATTAAATTATTAAATAGATACCGTTATTAAAATAGATATATATATATATATATATATATATATATATATATATATATATATATATATATATATATATGTATATATATTTATTTATTTATTTATTTATTTTTATTGTACTAATTTATTCAAAATACACAAAGCAATAAACAATGTGTTAGTCATACATAATAATAATAACGATTTCATTAGTATGCTAGTGTTAATAACTTCGCAATCGTTATTAGCACTAGCACAGTAATGAAATTAGTTGTTAAGAAGGACCAGGGTTTTACCTCGCTGTATCTAAATAGACAAAATTGTGTTGATAGTAGAACAGCACTTAAAGATATCGTTCAAGAATGAAAACAGACATTACATGGGAGATATACTAAATCATTTGAGGATGATTCCATCCATGACAAACATTTGTCTCTAAAGTGGCTTACCGGTGGACTATTATATCCAGAAACAGAAGGCTTTGTGACAGTTATTCAAGATAAGGTAGTAAGGACAAAAAAATTATGAAAGACATATACTACCCGTGGATGTTATCGAAGTGCAGGAAATGCGGTGGTGTGGGAGAAGCAATTGAACACCTTATTGGAGGGTGCCCGGTCCTTGCCCCTAATGCTTACATAGACAGGCATAATCAGCTGGCGAAAATTATACACCAGCAAATCGCTTTAAAGCACTCACTATTTCAATTCTTCTATTGGAACCTTTGGTGTGAAACACTAAACTTGAAGAGATTTACTACTAAATACCAAAACACTTTTCTGAACTGCTCGACGCACGTTTCCCTAACCATGTTAACATCATCAGGAGATGATTTAATCTTCACTCGCTATTTGTTACTAGTGGTTACCACCACCATATTACAAGTACAGCCCCCCCCCCCCCCGTATTTGAGGCAGCTGACACCATTTTAACTGGGATAGACCAATTACAACAGTTCGGATGGTTAACTATAATAGGCTGGATATTGTTCTAATTAACAAAAAACAGAGGAGAACTTTCATTATTGACATTATGATACCACTCTCTCACATCAGAAAAACTAAAATCGAAAAGTATGAAAATCATAATTTAACAATATTTCATTTTTTTCAAAATTATTCAGAAGTTCATCCACTCCAACTCTGGCGCCTTTGAAGAAACTAGGAATATTTTTATTGAGATTTATTGGGGCAATTAACCTTTTGTCGAAGGGCAATGAGATATCTTGAAACGGACTATGCCTATTATATAGATGTCACACCTGTGACATGTAAAAACATGTTTTTTGTTAAAACGGCGCTATCTGTTGGATGTAGAAGCAACACACGCTATATTAAAATATTTTACGGCAATGGGAGCGCCATCAGTCCAAAAAAGAATTCGTTTACAGGTTTTTCATTTCTTTTTAAAGATTATATTGAGACACAATTGGGATATTCAGTTTAAACAATTAGAAATACAAGATCCCATAGACAAGCAGGTTGAGAAATTTCTGGAACTGGTTTCGATTTTTCCGTCATGAATATGTCAATTTTATTTCGAAGTTTAAAAACGGAGCCCAATCTAACGAATATGGGCGACGATTGAACTAACACCAGATTTTTCTTAGCCTATGAGTCATGTACAATCTTGCTTAACTCAGACTTAATCGACTTTTTCTTATAGTTTCTATTCAACACTAACAAAACAATTTTTTTTATGTTGGTTAATTTGTGGTTTGCCGTTTCAGCCGATTTTGGAGTGTCCGCCAAAAACAAGTCCACACTCCAGAAACACGATACTTTCATCGGAACGCCTTATTGGATGGCTCCGGAGGTTGTTCTCTGCGAAACGTTCAGAGACAACCCGTATGATTTTAAGGTAAGTTTGAACCAGTATGGGGTCCATTAAAAATCTTTCGAGAATCAATAAGTTTTTATGAGATTGTTGAACATATTATTGTTGCTTTAACGTTCGCCCAAAATAATCACATAAAGCTAGATCGGGCGAATAGGGTGAACGGTCAGTTTGCAATACCTTTTTAAGAAGAAACGACGATGGTCTTGAAGATTTTTGAATATATCGCGTAAATATTCTTATATATAACTTCCTAATGCTGATAATTCCAAATCTTTTTGGTAAATCAATACTGACAGATCAATATGATGTAAAGTGTGGCATTCTGTAGACTCAATTTTTATTGCCAAGTTTGAGGAAGAATAAAACTATTTTATTTCTTTGGATTTTTATCATCGTTGGCAAAAATTTGTAATCGAGACACTCTCAATGTTGGATTTGGAGCACTCTCACTTTCATTTGGAGCAGACTCTGCCACGAGATAAACAACCATACACTTGTTTCATTAATTTAAACGTTTCGGTGAAAGTTTTACCAAGTTTAATACAAAACTGAATATTCGCTATTTGTTCGATGTTCATTTGCCATTTAAAGTGTCAGTATAAACACACTGACACTTTAAACGCAATAATTTGGTTTCTAATGATGCGAATGTCATGATATTTTGTCAGAACGTCGGTAAAGTTTACATCCGACGCTTACCCCCGTCAAAATATGTTCTTAGTTCCAAGGAAACATTTCCAATATAGTATATGATTATCTCAAACTATATAGCTACGATTTTCTTAATGCCGAACTAACGTAACAGGTGGATATATGGTCGATGGGCATAACATTAATCGAGTTCGCCCAAATGGAACCGCCGAACCACGAAATGTCACCGATGAGGGTGTTACTTAAAATACAAAAAAGCGATCCGCCCAGGCTTGAGCAACCGTCCAAGTGGTCGAAGGAGTTCAACGACTTCATCGCCAAGTCTTTGATCAAGGATCCACAGAAGAGGCCGACGTGCGAAGAACTATTGAAACATTCCTTCATCAACTGCACCTTGGATTCCAAACCTGTCAGGGATTTACTGCTCGAATACAAAGCTGAGGTGGTCGAAGAAGAGCTGACCGATGACGATCCTGAGGTAATTAACAATTATTGGGTTTGGGTTTTTTGTGCTATATGCTTTTATATAATTGCTTGAATATGTATATAATAATTTTTACAAAGCTAAAATATTCGTCTATCACGCTTTCTTCTGTCTTTATGCCAGATCTGTTTTAAAGGCAATTTGGAGGTTTTTCTATACTTCCTCGAAGCTTGTTATATCTATTCTTAGATATTAATTCATATTAACTCAACATGTTTTTCGATACTTTTTTATTTAAGCAGAATTATTTTCATTAAAAATGAACGGGGGTAACTTTCTTTTGGTTTAACCACACAGCAATCTGTATGTATTTACTAAAATTTAATCATACATCCTAACGATAACGTGTGCTTTGTAAATATTTTCATGCTTAGCGTGTGAGGAAGCAGCGTAGGAACAAAGAGAATTATCATCGAATTGGTAAGTGAAGAAAATTGGTCACACACTCTGTTGTTTCTGGCCATCAAGTTGGATGCTGTATGTCGTTGAAAAGGTTTATGTTATCTCTGCTTTTCTTTTATTATGCATGCGGCTCTTTGGGGTCATCTGCACTGCCTGTTCCCCCTAAACAGGTAAGGCGTGTTGTGCCATCAGTGTTCGTCTTCGAAAATTAAAATCCACAGCTTTTGCTTCGTTTAATTTACTAGACAGTTGAAATGCATGTTCTAAGGTACCTTTTTTTAGGACAACCGCATATCGCAAGTGCCTTTGGACATCGAAGAAGATTCTGCATCAGTGCAGAGCAATGAAGTCGACCAGAAAGGTAGTACGAAGCGTTTTCCTCGTTTAGAAGTGTGTTTGTTTTGAATTTGCCATTTTGTAGAATCTCCAGTGCCGAACGCGGAAAAGGACGAGAAAAAAACCCCAATACCCATTCCCGTGCCTGTTTCTGTTCCAACCGAAAAGAAAATAGTGAGTTTCCATTGTCCGTTTATCAAGCTTCTTTCGATCGGGAATAAAGTTTGTTTTCCATATTTTGCAGCCGGGAGGAGAGAAGAAAGACGAAACGGCAGCTAATCGACGGTCTTCGCATGAAAAAGGTCCCGCCCCACCTCCTCCTTTGCAGACGCAGCTGTCGGCAGAGAAAGACAAGGGACCAGCACCTCCACCACCGGCTGTTGTTCCTTCGCCTGAAATACCTGCCGAACCCGCACCTCCAGTTACAGTTTTTCCTCCTTCAACTTCAACGACCCCAGTGGCAGTTCCAGTGACACAAAAAGAAGACGAAAGACCAGCAATTATTCCTCCTCCTCCAGTTCTTCCCGTTAGAACTGTAGCCTTGCCGACTCCACCATCTTCACCAGTTACCCCGCCTGATACACCACCGGAGCAAAGAGTTCCTATTCGGGTGGCAGATATTCCTTTACCGCCAAGTAAGAAATAATCCAGAAATCTGGAATTGTTTGGTGTTATTTTGGTTAATTTTGTTTTTAAGTGCCAGTTAGAGATGAAATTCGTGATTATACAGACGATGTAAACAGGTCCTCCAATATAGCTCAGGTAAAAAAAGCTTTAGAGAATCATTTGGGCAAGCGACTATCCCAAGAAAGGCCTCTCCCTCCTCCGGAAAAACATGCTGATAATGTTGTAACAGTGAACAGTTCAAAGTAAGTGCAGTGCAGAAGCAACGAATCTTTTCCTGATACATTTTCTTCAGCGGTACTACACCCGAAGACAGTATGAGTTTCGTGGTGGTATCAACGCCTCAGTCCGAACGAAGCAAAAACACGTCCACAATCACCATCAACTCAGATCTTCCGGATCCGTCCAATAGTTTAGCTTCAAATATCAGCCAGGTCACGGTGGTCACCACTCATCCACCGGTTATCATCGACAACTCCCTGGCGATATCGAGAACGTCGTCCGCATCACCGTCAAATCACAGCTCCAGCGAGGTCGTGATCGTGGCCAATGAGACGAATAAAACCCACATTGAGTCTTCTGATGATGAGTTTTGTCCATCGTTGGACTCTCTTGAGTATCCACCTCCTAGTGAGTTCAGGGACAAACCAACGGGACCCAAGGGCAAGAAATTAGATGAGAGTGAGGTAATACTTGGTTTTGTATAATTTGGAGGTAGGTTCGTCATAAGGCGTGGTTTATTGTTTCTCAGGTGTTGATAGCGGATAGCAGTTATGTCATAAACGATTCAGGATTGGATGTTTCTGAAAATTCAAGACTTTTAGATACTAGTCATGTGTCAGTCGTGAAAATTGACGAGGAAAAAGTCCATGTTAAGGTAGGTCGAATTTCAGATATACACTCGGATTAAAAATGTTAGAATAAGTTGATTATTATAACATTATAATAGTGTTTGGAAATTTATTTAGCATAAAAATACTTTCGAGATGGCGGATTTCGCGGCGCTGTCTTTCTTGAAGGCATTATTGAAAATGTGCTATCACTTTACCGCACATATGTCTGGATATCGAGGGGATCTCATGAACAATATTCTCTTTTAATATTGCATTATGGTATATTTATTTTCATAAACTTGGCTCTTGACATAACCCCACAAGAAAAAATCAAGTGGAGTGAAATCTAGTCATCTTGGGGGCCAGTTTATGTCACCTTTACGGGATATCACTTTACGGATATCATTTCCTAGAACTAATTCCTATACAGCTTCCAAAGAATCATTTGAAGTATAGCGCCGTTTTGCTGAAACTAACTCTGCTCGTTATATTATTATACTAACTCTGCTCGTCAAATTCTTGCAGTGATTGGTGGAAAAATCTCGCATCATCTCACAATACCTAGCTGAATTAACATTGACCACTTTACCTCCCGCATCTTCAAAGGAGTATGGACCAATTTTGCCTCTAGCTGACATTGCAACCTATACAACAATTTTTGGGCTATGTAGAGGTTTTTCGTTGGGATTTTCCCCCGCCCAGTACCTGCAGTTTTGCTTGTTTACATGGTCTTTTAAATGAGAGTGGTTTTGATAATACAGAATGCACGTTGTTCGGCGAAACGCTCCATGGCAACTAATTTTCCCTGAACCAAGCTTGTAAAGTTAACATGACCAGTCCTTGCAATGACTCGATGCACAGTAAATTCATGTAATATTTCAATGTTACTTTGATTAACTAGGGAATTTTTCGGACCAGGATGTTCGCTATCCTTGATGCCCTCAAGACCTTCCATAAATCGTTTAAACCACTCGCGGACTCTGCCGCGGGATAAACAATCCTCACCATACATTTGTTTCAAAAATTGAAACGTTTCGGTGAATATTTTACCAAGTTTAAAACAAAATTTAATCCATGTTCATTTTTCGACCAATGGTATAAACACACTGACAGTAAACGCAATAACTTGGCTTCTAATGATCCGAATCTCATGAAATTTTGTCAGAACGTCAGTGAAGGATGTACCATTCCAACGGTTACCACCGTTAAAAAATGGCGCCACTAGATATAGTTATTTTTAAAAAGTCCCGTTTTTCTTGAGACGCACCTTATAAAACAGTCATTAATACATTTTTTTAGCGTCAAAATGTTAGATACACTTGTTTATATTTAAGATTTCTTAACCCTTTAGAGATTTTATCACAATTTTTCAATTAACTGTTAAATTTAATTCAGGTAAGGTAATGATTTACAATTAGAGGCGCATTAGTAACTAAGGCTGCTTAGCGATTGTACCTATAGTTTAACGGGGGTCATCAGCTACGGACAGTCCCGTTTAGCATCCCCCTCAAGTCTGAGGGGGCACAAAACCACAAGTCTCTCAAGAAGCCTACACACTGGCGAGTAACCAACATAGAATACCTCTCAGATCGACCTTACCCAGCCTTGAACTGGCGTGACTAAGGAGTAATCTCTTGTCAGATTTTACACCCTAGCCTAGAAACAATCAAAAACATTTATAACAAAGTCACAACCATGCTGAGTATGGGATCGAACCCGCTACCACACCAACTACAGTGCCTGTTTTCAGGGATTTTAGTTAATTTATTCATCAGTTTATTCTTGCGGATTTGTACAGGAAAAAAATGTGACTTATTATGGGAAAAAATATTTTTAAGAAGAAAGACGATTCAATTTTTCGTTATAATTGTAAGGGACAAATTTAAAAGGCCATGTAATAAACTGAGAAGTGGAATGAATAAAAATCTAATTTGGATGGATTAAAAGGGAATAATAAATTTATCGAGTGGTCTAATGGGAGGAGGAACTTTCATGAGTTGGGCAAGTATTATTAGCTACAAAAAAAGATAACGAAAATAAAAATCTATTAGAATAACAAAAGTTATGTTTTAACTTTAAGAGTGAAGCTTCGCGAGCGTCCAACAAGATAACGCTCCCATTCATTCGGCAAAAATTATAACGGAATGGTTCAAGCAAAATAATATTTCAAAATTGGACTAACATGCTGTCTCTCCAGATTTGAATATCATTGAAAATGTCCCCGGGGGGGCTTTCAAGACGAGTTTATAGTGAATCAAGACAATTTACAAATATGGAAAATTTGAAAAGTGCCATTTCGGCTGTATGGGACGAAATTCCACAACAAACGATAAAATAGTTGTATGATTTATTACCAAAAAGATTTTTTGATTTAATAAAAGATTAGGCTTTTTACAAACTTGGCCATCTTCATGTCCTGTCATTTTGACAAAAAAGCGATTTTCTGTTGTGATTAAACTATATGATGCATATAGGTGAATTTTTGAAGTTCTTCTTCTTCTTTTCTTCTTCTTTTCTTCTTCTTTTCTTCTTCTCTTCTTCTTTTTCTTCTTTTCGGTTTTTCTTATGGTGCTTTTCGGTACTTCTTATGGTGCGTTTGGAAAAACAGATCAGAGTGTATTTTTCGCCGGGGACGAAGTTGCGCGCGCCGATGTAACATAATTTATTTTCTTTTGAAATTATTCGCCATTTCTCCACCTTCGCGATTTGTTCACCTTCATCAAGATTTGTTTATTTGTAGTATTTACTTTCGCCTATGGGTCGTTTACCCAGTTAACATTTTCTTGAATGCATAATCTCCATATCCTGTCATTTTGAGAAAAAAACGTTTTTCTGTTGTGATTAAACTATATGATGCATAAGGTGAATTTTTTAAGTTATACTTGTTATGGCGCATTTGGGAAAACAGATTAGAGTGTATTTTTAGCGGGGGATGAAGTTGCGCACGCCTATGTAACATATACTTATTGTTATTTTTTTTAATTAAGGCACCTTCGCCATTTGTCAACACTTGTTTATTTGTAGTATTTACTTTGCCCTATTGGTCGTTCGCTCAGTTAAAATTTGTTTGAATGCATAAAAAAATATTTTATTAATTACGCCAAAGAAGTATAACTTTTTACGTGCCTACATAAGTACACACACTCTTTTTTATTATTCTTTAAGATATTTTAATAATAATAACCAAGATAAATTTCATAGCAGCACATTGGTTATATTAAAAAAAAAGTACAAAATTATCATGCGGCCGCTTTTGTAACCAGAATGTTGAAATGGCCGTTTTTGTTATTAACATTTTTTTAAATGGCCGTTTTTGTAACATTTTTTAAAAAAGAAAATTAGTTTAAAGAAACAAGAAAAAAATACAACATATTACTATTACATTACGTTAAAATGTATTTTAATTACGCACTGTATAATACTCTAGCTCTAGACATGTGCTACACTCATCTGTGACGGGTATCGCAAATAGAAACATTAAATCTTATACTAAACTTGAAGAGATTTACCACTAAACACCAAATCAATTTTTTCCACATTTTTTTCACTTCTCGACGCACGTTTCGCCAACCATGAGCTTCTGGACGCACATTTCGCTTAGCATCATCAGGAGAAGATTTAATCTGAATCTGAATCTAAATCTGATTAACGAAACGTGTGTCGAGAAATTAAAAAAAAAAAGTGATTTGGTGTTTAGTGGTAAATATCTTCAAGTTTAGTGTTTCACACCGAAGGTTCCAATAAAAGAGTTGATTAAATCTTGTGTTGAAAATGAAACTGATGTATGATTCTTTTGTTTTCAAATAATTTGAAACACTATCTTTCTATTGGTGTTACCCCCGGAATAATGCGACTCCAAAGCTTTTAATTGTTTAATAAAATGTATTACTGAGTCTGTTTTGCCTTGATATGTGGCCTCCTTTCTCCACCCCCTCTCTGCTCTCTACTGAGATTAAATTTCCTTCATTACTTACTAAAATAAATGCAAATCCTAAGTAAGCAGTAAACAAAAATATACTAGTTAACCAGAAATTAGGTTATAGCCAAAAACATTATGATTGGCTACGGATCGTATGTGCTGCCTTTTGATTGAAAGAAATATGGTTGTGTTTGTAAATAGCCTCCTCAAAGATGGTATAGAGACCAGTGGCGGCTCGTGGGTTTTTAAAGTGGGAGGGCGTAGAAGAAAATAGTGCTGTTGCGCAGATAAAGGAATGTAAATAAGTAGGTACTTACCGTTTCCCGAAGAGTAAATTCCCATTCAAATAGTTTATAAGTTAAAAGTCGAAAAACACCTTTCGGCTTCGGCTGTGGTCATCAATATAGTCACTAGTATTCTCAATATCTTAGTGATTTCTTTAAAAGCTGTACCCAGTCCCACATTCAAAATAAAATTTAATGTCTTTAAACAGCCTTTAATGTCTTTATTTTGACAAATCTCGGGCCTTAAATAAAAAATGCCCAATTCGATCTTCAAATCTTCTTTTTCTATCTTCGGAAACTTTCACATTCTTTTTGAACTTGACTCAAATTCAACACGGGCGTGGGACGACCGTTAGTTTTTAATTCAGCTTTCTCCTCCAAACTTAAATTAGTCATTATTAACTGTTTTAAATCAGGCACCGTCATGTTTGCAATTAAAAGTTGATTATTTTTATTTAAACAGTACTACTCAGTAAGTACACACGTACGCAAATTCCAAAACAAAACAAGTATTCGCGAGACGCTCCGTTCTGTCAAATCATCGTTTAAAACTAATTACCGATACGCTCGGTCGCTAGGAATCTACGTCGAAATCGCATGTTTTAGAAAGCAGTTTAACCTCCGAATTCTGGTAACCAACAAAACATGTAACGCCAACGACGAAATAAGATGACGTGGCGTACGGTCGTTGGAGGTATACGTCCGACCAACGATGTAAAAATTGTGGCGAGAGGATGGAATTTTTATCCGCATTATTTGGTGTGATGGGTTGACACGACGTTCTACATTTGGAGATTTTAATTTTTAATAATATCTTAAAATAAGTTAAAGGGAAGACACTGAACGGAAATAAAATATGGTGTTTTGCTCTGAAAAATTGTTTACTGTGATAAATAATGGGAGGGGGGGCGCCCCAATGCCCTCCCTCACAAGCCGCCACTGGTAGAGACCACCAAATATTAAAATGTTTGTTTCTATCTTGTCAACCTTATTTCCTATAAAACTGAGAGTGTGCCTAACATTTTGACGTATTTAAAAATCAGTTACCGTCGAGGGGTGTCTTCAGTTCAACTTAAGATGAGTACAAATTCATTTTACTATGAATCAGCTGTGATAGATGCTTTGTATTCGAAAATAATTCTTTACTTCATGCTGCTCAATTTGGTTCTAGGATTCTACGTCTTATATTACCGATAAATCAGGTGAGACGTTTAGGAGTTCAACCAGTGACTTGTCCAATGCCAGTTCGGGCAAATCAGGAAGTACAAAGAGCGAGTACGGAGATGATACCAGAGGTACTATCGTTATCTTTTCTTCCCTTATTTCTTCTTATGTCAGCTTATTGTTTTACAGGAACGTCGAACGTCATTTTGGACAACTACAAAATGAACGGTAGGATAATTCATTCTCCAAGCAGCGAGGACACGTTCAAACGGAACGCGGTCAACGGCAAGATGTACGGGGATAACTACGAGTCGGCCACCAGTGACAGGTCGCACAGCGATTGCGGCTCGGTGAGGAGTACGGATTCGCACCAAAGAAGACCAATGTCCGTCAGCAAGTCGGACATTGAGAGCATTTCGATAGCCAGTCACGAGAGCAGAGGCAGCAATGAAAAGGATTCAGGTTAGTTTTTAGACAGTGAAATATAAGATTCCATTCTTCTTCAAGCAGGCGTGCTTTGTGTTATAATAATTTAGAAGAAGAATTAGGCCTTCGACAAAATTCTCAGCCTTTTTTGCTACCCCTCATATTTATTTATGAAAAAAGTAAACATCACTATTTTGTCGTGGATATTTGCTTTTGTGGTAATTTTGATGGCCCACCGGGATTAATCCACAATTTTTATCTCTTTGGATTATTGTAGAGGATCCGCTCATCGTCATAGGTCACAATCTTATGAAGGAAGTTCTCTGTTTGAATTTGCAAAGCAAATAAATGTAGCTCTGATGCTTTTTTATCGTTAGGACAGAAAGCTTAATATATCCAACTTTTGATGGAGGCCTCTCCTTTGAATGTCTCCTCTTCTCTAGTCATATCCATCCCATTATATCCAGCTCTCCTCTTCAGGTCTCCTATCTACCTCATTTATGGTCTTTCCTATCTTCTCTTGTGTCCCATTTTAGTCGTAGTTATTTTGAATGTTGCCTGGTCTTTTCAGTCAAAAATGATGATGAAAACGAAGATCAAGCCGTGATACTTCGTAAACCACCAAAGACGGCAGCACAGACAACCGCCATGTTGAACAGGAAGACTAGAAAACGCACTAGGAAATTTATCATTGATGGTGTCATGATAACGACAACCACCAGCAAGGTTATATATGGGGATGAGGATAATCCTCAGTGGGATCCTCATAATGATAGAAAACAGGAACTGAGGTATGCAGAAGTGTAAAGTTCAACTATAGAGTTTTTTGCAATTACTTTTTTATAGAGAGCTGAAATATCTCCAGAAACAAGAGCAGAAACAATTCCAAGATCTTGCGGCTAAAGAAAATGTTGCTCTGGAACAGCAGGAGCGGAAATTTGAACAGGAAAGGCAAACTCTGGAAAGAAATTACGAAAATGATTTGGAACTGTTGAGCAGACAGCAGAGGTAAGTTTTCCATGATTCCTGTCTCACGTTTTGACGTTAAGGCTACATGGTTTTGTGTAGATTACAAATTGAAAGAGCCGAAGCTCACCAAGATGGAGATCTGAGAGCTACGTCCAAAAAAATAAGAGGAGAACAAGAACGAGAATTGAAATTGTTTAGGGATGGCCTTAAACAGGAATTGAGGCTGTTAAAAGTGCGTAAAGGTTCTTTTAAATGATGATTTTTTTATTTTGGTGTGTGTTAAATTAGGCTGAGGTGGACATGATGGCAAAGGATAAACGTAAGTTGGAATTTAAACAGCGCAAGGAAAAAATGGATGCGGAGCACATGGAGAGGGAGAAGGCGTTTTTGGAGAAACTAAACGAAAACCACGAGAGCTCCCTGAGGAGATTGAGCGATTCTCACCGGGAAAGACTGGCCTTGATGGAAAGGCAATTTTTGCAACAGAAGCAGCAGCTCACAAGGTATGCTATTATTTCTCTTTGAATTGTTGTTTAATTAAGTCGGATCGGTTTTCGTTTCAGAACCAGAGAGGCAGCATTGTGGGAGATTGAAGAGCGACACATTCACGAAAAACACCAACTTATGAAGCGCCAGATAAAAGAAATCTTTATTTTACAACGGTGAGTAATTCCGGTATCGAATTTCGGTGGTGTTTTCGACTTTTTTCTGTTTCAGGCATCAAATGTTGACTCGTCACGAAAAAGAGAAGGAACAAATCAGACGGCGAGCTCTGAGGAAGGAAGAAGAGCTTCTCAAGAAGCAAGGGACCGAGAAAAGGAACCTGCCCAAGAGAATAAGGAGCGAGATGAAAGCTCGCGAGGCTATGTTCAGAGAATCGATGAGAATATCGGTACCGGGGGCATCCAATGACCCAGAGTTGGAGAAGAATAAATTCAAAGAGGTGAGACTGGTTTTAAAAACATCTAGATGGTATGGTTTGATGTTTTTTATTTGTTTTTCTGCAGTTCCAAGAGAAGGAAAAGAAACGCTATCAAGCCGAACAACAGAGGTTTGAATTGAAGCACAAGCGTCAGCTGGAGGAGCTCAGGTAATATTATCACATGATAATACTGGTGTTGATTAGTATGGGTTGTTTTATGTTCTCTGTAGGGCGATGAGTGAGGCTACCATTAAAGAGCTTGAACAATTGCAAAATGAAAAGAAGAAAATGCTGTTGGAGCATGAAACTTTAAAACTGAAACAGAGGGAAGAACAGTTCACAACTGAATTGAAGGAGTGGAAGGCGCAGTTGAAGCCAAGGAAACAGGTAGGATTTCTATAAATAGAATTATGTTTTAACTGTTCTTGGTTAATACTCTCACAGTCACAATTTCCGACATATTGTCGGACTTTATCATCAGCCGATATAGGATTAAAATCTATATATACAAAAATGGATGTTGGTATATATGAGAGCGATAAACTCGGACCGATCGATATGAAAGTTGGCACATCTAAGTTTTTTTTCATGGAGAAGGTTTTTATGCTATCCATTTTGTTGTAACTCGCCACTAGATGGCGCTGCAGGACATCAACTTCTACACCGTATAACCGATCGCTATGACAATTGGCATACATAGGTATTTGAACATGGTGAATATTTTCGCGATATCCGCATTGTTGTACACCTTAACTACATTTTTCCCTGCTTACGTTATTTAAATTTAAAAATGCTACTGTACGATAGATAATGTGGCTTAATGGATATAGATAAAAGTGAAAGGAAATTTGTATAGGGCGGGTAGCTTAACTAAACAGAGCCCTTGACATGTAATCGGACGATCTGGGTTCGATTCTCGTTCCGAACTATCCGCTTTTTTTCTCAATTTATTTATAAACTCCCATCGATAAAGTTTCTTTTCCTTCTTTCATTTTTTCCTTTGTCCAATCTCTTCTACATAAAGTTTGGAACGCTTCAGATATTCTTCACAAATATAGTATATATCTATAATTGTATAATACTTTCCTTGCTTATTGAAAACATATCAACTCATTATTTGGGATGAATGAACCATGGCTCATAAAAAAGGACTTGAGGCAATTCATTGTATTCTGCAAGATTTCCGAAACGATCGACCTCCAAAGGGCGGAGTTGTAATACTGCTCGCCGGTGATTTCCGTCAAACTTTGCCCGTCATTCCAAGATCAACACCAGCAGATGAGCTGACCGCTTGCCTGAAGAATTCGGCTCTCTGGAGACACGTGAAGAGAATAACACTGTCGAGCAATATGCGTGTGCATTTATTTATGGTAATTCTGCATGAATATTTGCCAAACAACTTTTGGATATGGGCAACGGATCTTGAAAATAAGGTTTTCCTGGACATCAACAGCTTCAAGAATCACGATTGGCTTTGCGACCGTGCTATCTTAGCTCCAATGAATGATGACGTCAAGGGAATGAATAATAAGATTCAAATGAAAATTCCTGGTGCGGTTACGCAATACAAATCCGTTGATACAGTTACAGAAGAGGATCAAGCTGTTAAGATTTAATGCAAGAAGTATTTCCTGGACCTGTTATTTCGCGAAATGGTAATGCGCCAACGGGTCACCAAGATCATGCGATTGTGGGATGATGTTAAATCTTTGGTTTACAGAAATAAATCTTGGAACAATTGTTGACCTTAAACGAAATATTCGAAAAGGTCGATGCTACAATGAGAGAAAAAGGCAGAAACGAAGAGATCTGAAAAAAAATGAGGGTGGACGAAATAATAGAGTGAACAGCTAAATCGCAGTGGCGATAGGCTGGCCATGTGGCGAGACAGAGTGACGGTAGATGAACGAAAAGGGTCATCGAATAGAGACTGAGATCAGACAAGAAAAGTCAAAGTAGACAAATCAGACAAATCGCATCAAAACAAACTGGGTAGCAACTGAACAAAATAGAGGAGGTCGATGTTCTACATCGGAAGATTTGTGGCTGATTGATAATGTGGCATATTAAGTGCTTTAGCTATCGGCTATATCTTTGAGAACATAGGAATAAAATTTAGGCCAGAAGACATTTCATAACGGAATATCGAACGGACATTATTATGTCAAAATATAGTGCAATTTTTCAACTCCAAAAATATATCAGGAAGGACAGAATAGACTTTATAAATGAAATGGTGTGGTTTTTTAATACGCCAACATTACCCAATCTAGATTATATGACAAACGCTATCTGAAAAGTATGTTTCTATTATAAATCCACCATATCTACCCAACCTGACATCACTAGATGGTTGGATATGATGGATTTCTTCAATTTTCAAAAGTAATGTTGAGTCATGACAAAAATTTACTAATGGTGGGCTATCAGACCAAGAAAGCGTTTTTACAAAATGAAAAGACTGGGAGGTTTAAGCATAAAAGTAAAGGTTAATAGTCCGAAGGGAGTGCTGACCGGTGTTAATCGGTAGCCGATGACCGTGGTTCGGAATTCACGTTAAGCTCTAGGGCCACTAGACCTAGGTCTAGTGTCTAAATAGCTTTAGTTCTCTAACTAAATGGTGGACCTCTGTGATGGACCTCTGAATGATGCACCTCTGTGCATCAGCACTTCTACCCCAAAATCTCTACTTTTTTTACAAAATCTTTTCCGAATCATGTATTGTTTTGTATATTTTTCAGTTTTACAAATGTAATCACGCCTTTTTTTGATCGCTTTTATGCTTATTTCACTATACAAAAACGCTTAAGTGTTTCCCGATTACTTTTTAGAAATTGGAATTCCAGTTGGTTAAAGAAGTGAAATCATGCAAATATCTGGCTTATTTGCCTCGACTTGAACTTGCTAGTGCCGGTTCTTCTTCCGACTTTGAAGTGGTGGAACCAGCAGCGCCTGTATCTGTACCTTCTAGTCCTTTCTCGGGACGTCGTACATCCGCCTGGGGTCACCACCGAACTTGGAGCACTGGTCTTGTCGGTGATACTTCAGGAAATTTTTCTGGTCGCAAAGTTGAGCAGGACAGGAGTGTTAATCTCAGTCAGACCGCTGAGGATTCTGCCGCTTGAAGATGCCAAGGAGTTCGTTGACTTGGTACGAAGTTGTCGGTGACTGGGTGAGAAGATGTACCGTGTACATTTTTATTCCAGGGGTTTAATATGTGTTTCTTTTGCCAGATTTTTTTACTGTTGGTGAAGTTATCCTTATTTTGTTTGTTTTATTGACCTTAGGCTAGAGAGCGGTCGCTCATCATTTAATGTTGTTTCACAATAGCTTCAGTGTTGGTTATTTTTTTGCCATAAGCTTTTTTGTGCCGATAGTAGTGTAGTTTTTACCTCAATGTTTATTGTCTGTTATGACCCGATTTTTAGCTACGCCTTTTTCAGAAATTGGAAGAAACATTTATGCAACAACTAGAGGAGCAGGAACGAATCTACGGGCCAATGACGACGCCTTTGACTCTCCCTTCCGATCTGACCGACCTAAACACGGATTCCTGCAGCAGGATAGGAATGAGTTCCACCAGAAGCAGTCTCAGTTCGGTGTCGGAGGGTTGATAACGGCTAAACGGAATCAAAATTGGCATTTTCTTAATATTAATATATTCTACTAATAAACTGGCCGGAATCGACGGCATCGTTGGGAAAAAGGATGAAGGCAATCTAAACCCCCTATCTTAACCAAAGTTTTTGCGTATGTTTTTGTTAAAAGACGTTAAATTTTAACAGTTTTTTGGGTATTTCTTGATAGCGTAATTAAATACTTTTAGGGAAACCATACGTGAACTTAGAAACAGTGTGCCTCCTTTCGTCTTTGGGTTAACATTATTACTGTATCCTGTTAATGTGTATATACTATTAACCAGACTGAGAATTTCATCTAATACTTGTAAGATATTTTGGTGTCGCGATTGAAGCAGGACCATTATTCTTCAGGAGCCATCAGCTTAAATTAAGTACTGTTATTGTTAAGGTGCAAGAAACGATACCTTTTTGTATGCAACGTATCTAGTAACTGATTTACGCGATATTTTGACGTGTCACGTCGTTCGTGTTCAAATGCTGAAAAGCCGTCGTGATTCGATCACTCACACTTGTTAGTTATTTTTTTCTATTGCAATTTGATGTACATAGTTGCAACTCAATCATTACTTATAAATAATTATAATTTATAATGTCGGTAGGTTAAATTACTTCGGGGACATTGTGGTATATGCTTGTGAATGGTTTTATTCTCTATCTTCCTTTTTTATATACCCATGGTTGTATACTACAGTGTTCGTATATCATATATGTACAGTCAGTGTATTATTTTATTTTATGTTAATATTAAAGTAAAAAATATCCGAAAAATATAAATGCCTTTTATTTATAAACTGTTAGGTTAGGCTGTCCTAGCTGTCAATGTAGTTACCGTCAAACCGTGTCATTGGCACCATTTCCTTGTTGACATCTGACAAAGATTTTCAACGCAAAACAATACAAGTTTCATACAACAGCATAGTTTGTAATAGCGTTGAACGTGTCGAATTTTGGGCCTGGAAACTACGATTTGCGGACAGCATTGATTTTCTTTTACCATTTCAAGAAAATTGCTGCAGAATCGCATCGAATGCTTGTCGAAGCTTACGGTGATCATTTTCTTGGTAAAGCCAAGTGCTTTCAGTGGTTTAAAAAATTCAAATGTGGCGATTTTGACGTGAGAAACGAAGAACATGGAAAACTACCGAAAACGGTTGAAGGCAAAGAATTGCAAGCATTGTTGGATGAGGATGACGCTCAAACGCAACAACAACTTGCGGATCAATTAAATGTTACACGAGAAGCCGTCTCTATACGTTTGCAAACCATGGGAAAGATCTAGAAGATGGTTTCCACATGCCACTGAATGAAAAACAGCAGGAAAATCAAAAAATCACTTGCAAAATGCTGTTCGCCAGGTACAAAAGAAAGTCATTTCTCCATTCTCCAGAAAGCTCCATCAACGACACCCAAAATATTGAAAATATATTCAATGAAGCTAATTATAATGCTGAGGATAAATATGAAGAAATGTCCGCCAAAAGTGAAGCATCCTTGTCAACGTCTTCATCAACAGAAACCATCTCCATAATTTCAACAGATTATACTCAACCTGCCCTTGAAGAAAACCACAAGATTGTTACCACAACTAAATGAACAGAATCAATAACTGAAAACATCAGAAACCACTACCGATTTGAAAATCCTGCTGGACTTGAATAAAAGCGCCGAAGAAGAAAAATACATCGATTATAGGGAATTTGGAGGTGAAAGTATAGAAATATCGTCACCTTCGCCTTTAGACTTCTCAAAAATCATTCATCCTGAAGTAGAATTAAACGATGTTAAAACAGTCAGTGCAAATCCAGTTAAGAGCACTTATCAGTTTACACCAGATACCTAGTCTGGACTGACAACTGAAGCTAGCCAATATAAAGCAAGAATAACTATATTCAGAGTATATCCGCCCAAATTCAAAGAGATAACTTATCTGTTGATTTTACCGAGAATAAGTTTATTCGGCGATTTTAGAAGGGGTGTTTCAGATTTTATTCTAATAGCTTATACCTGGTATAGTCTTGCATTGTAGAAGCGGCCCTTTTAAATGTATATTTTCGTTTTTACGAAAGACGTTAAGCGAAAGACATTAAGTCAAAGTCAAATACATATTTTTGCTGTAATCCTGGCGTAACTAGTACTATTACAGGACACAAAATTTCAATTTTAAATTTAAGTAATAAAAATTAAAAAAAATAGTTCGGTAAATTAATAATAGATACCGATAGTTGTATGGATCATTTGTGAACCAATAGTCGAACATAGATGTCAGTTAGATGCTTCACCGACAGAGGGATATTTGGCACTATTTACCACTCTAATTATTCTATCCTCTAATAGATGGCGCGGTACATCACAGCAGTGCGTGCCATCTGGTACTTAAGTTTTGAATTATATTTGTAATTGCTACTCGTTCTTAGATGGCACTAACAGCACTGCATTGATATCAGCGCCATCTAACGAATAATAGACGCATAATAGATTGTAAGTGGCGCCACTAAGCATTCCACGGTAGAAAATTGAATTAATCGGAATATTGCCATCTGTTGGTGAGATCTCCATTTCATTTGCTTGTTTAGCTATTGTTACACAGGGGGCAACTCCATAAGCACTATCTCTTATTGATTCACCAAACTAATGTAAAATAAATATATTTTATGTTTTTAATAAATTAGGTTTTTACTAATTTTATCGTTGTTTATAAAAAATAACCAAAATATAGAAACGGCTTTTTATTAAAATTTTGTTGTACCACACGTATTAACATAAAGGCAGAAATTATCGTGTCCGTCTAAAGAGGCTGGAGGACTTTTCTTGGGTACCGAATATTCACCACTAGAAGGAATCTCGTCATAGACGGGATCGAGAATTGTCGTTCTTGTTGGTTTACGACTGAGACTGTACATGGATAGAGCGTCTACTTCGGATGAGGCTCTGTAACTTCCTGTTGAAGGAGGATGATCGTAAATATATATTTTTGGTTCTAAAAGAAATAAATATACAGGAGATTCAATATATATCTAATGAATAATTGTCAATGATCTACCTGATTGACAATCGTTTGTTAAAGGATAAAATTGGATATTGTTGAGTTCTACTGATTCCACTTGTCGTTTCCAGGTGTCTTTAGATAGTCCATTTATATAGGTTGGATTTTCAAAACTGGGAGGTTCTTAAAGAAAAATATACATCTTAATTTCTGACTAAGGTTATATTTAAATACATTCTAAGCTATATTTTAACATATAGACTCCGTGGCGCAACGGTAGCGCGTCTGACTCCAGATCAGAAGGTTGCGTGTTCAAATCACGTCGGGGTCAAATTAACTTTTTTTTTAATAACTGCCATCTTTTAAAATAATTAAGAATTATTAACCGCCAGACTTGGTAATTAACATCATTGGTAATGAAGAAAATCGATAGAAATAGAAACTTAGGCCATTTTTAATCAAAGTTTTCGAAACTCCATGGTCTTCAGATCGTATGGCGCTGTGTGGTCGTTTAGAGCGAAGGTGGAAAATCATACAAGAATAATTAATATAAATACGTACCAGGCAAAGGTGTATGGAATATACTGGTCGTATAAACAGCAACGGCAGCAACTTCCTTCTTCTTCTCCCGATCGATTTTCTTCCTGCTTCTTTTTAGTGCTAAAGCACTTATTACCACTATTAGAATGAGAACAGTGGTAATCGATGCTGTACAAATACTGTAAATTAGATTCCGGCCTGTAGAACTGGACTCACCATCAAGGTCTTGATTCTCCGCACCATTAACCGAAGAATGTTTTTTTGGATTTTCATCATTAATAAGATTTGAGGAAAATTCCGAGTTGTATTTCCTTGGACTTTCTTCCTGACTGAAAATCGGCTTGAGAAGGGTCTCTGGTGTAAACTGATACGTGCCCTTAACAGGATTTGCACTGACTGTTTTAATATCGTTTAATTCTACTTCAGGATGAATGATTTTTGAGAAGTCTAAAGGCGAAGGTGACGATATTTCTATACTTTCACCTCCAAATTCCCTATAATCGATGTCTTTTTCTTCCTCGGCACTTTTATTCAAGTCCAGCAGGATTTTGCCATCGGTAGTGGTTTCTGATATGTTTTCAGTTATTGATTCTGTTCGTTTAGTTGTGGTAACAATCTTGTGGTTTTCTTTAAGGGCAGGTTGAGTATAATCTGTTGAAATTATGGAGATGGTTTCTGTTGATGATGACGTTGACAAGGATGCTTCGCTTATAGTGGACATTTCTTCATCTTTATCCTCAGCATTGTAATTAGTTTCATTGAATATATTTTCAATATTTTGGGTGTCGTTGATGGAGATTTCTGTAAATTAAAAAAACGTGTATTTTGTACAAAAACAAAAAAAAATATTCTCCACATATAACTGTTTAAGAAAATATGCAAATTATTGTAAAAAAAAAACAATACAAGAATTTAGTAATACAAATATTTAATAACGTTCACCAGATAACATAAATTGTTCAATTTTTGAAAAAGTCTACGGTTTTGGGTCCCACTTTCTTGGAGACTTCGTTGATATCTTTTAACATCACAATACCATCATCCAGACTAGGTCGTTGGCGAATCTTAAGTGGTTGAGGTTTTCGGCGTTAATGTTCAGTTCTAAGCCATCATGTGCGACTGCACATGTATTGAAGCAAAGTATTGAAAACATCTGGTGAAATAGTGTCGCCTAGGCGAACACCTATTCCTACATCAAATTTGCAGACATTTGCAGTGGCGTTTTCATAAATGTGTTTGATGCGTGCAGTGTAGCGGTAGTCAATTCTCCAATCTGATAGAGCTATTAACGTCGTGTACTAGTCCACTGTGTCGAATGCTTTCTCTCTCTCTGTCGAATGCTCTCTCTACTCCATCAAGTTTTCTATGCGGCTTTTCAATACTTAGAGCTGGTCATTAGTGTCATAGCTTGTCCCAGTGGCGGCTCGTCAGGGGACGCGGGTGAAGCACCGCTTCATCCACAATTTCCGAAACAAAAACTTACATTTTATTTTTTATATAAAACATAATTGGTATAATAATTTATTTAATTACGTATACATTAATACATCAGCATAATAATAATTAATGCCAAATTAATACAATACTAACAATTATATGAATTATACAATATACAAACGTAGCGTATTCTTAAAGAATAGAGCGACGACTGCGGCGAGCGGCGAGCGCCGTTGTTCAGTTAACCAAACAGTCAGAAAACTCTACCTCGTATGAGATGCCTGGGAAGCGCAACCAGCACGATCGATAATACCGCTGCCAAATTCCAGATTTGTTTACGGAGGTTGCCATGGTAACGCACGAAGCCGTCTTCTAAATACGTGAGCTAAAAATAGAAAACGGCGCGGCGCGTGGATGCTGCTGCAGCAGGCTTTATTGCACGCGTTTCGTTTCCTTAAGAATAAAATTCAATGAATTTACATCGTATCGCGCCGTGCGTGTGGCTGTTAAAGTTTTTGAAAATGTTTCCATTGTACGATCCGGTGTGCATTTTGTTGGAAACACCATTTTCCAGATGGAAAAACGATGACAAAAAAGACTTTCTGCATACAGAGGGACTTAACACCAAACCTTTTGTTGAAATAGAAAAACAAGGAAAATCAAAAGACAGAGTTTTCGTTCGAAAGTTTCGCAATCAGTGGTATGCTGATTATAAGTGGTTGTGTGGAAGTGTTTATTTGAAGAAACAGTTTTGTATGCCCTGTTTGACAGTAGGTGTAAAATCAAGTGTGTGGAATAAAGAGGGTTTTAACAATTTTGGAAACGTAACAAGGGGTTGTAGTAGACATGAAGCTTCTTCAGATCACATTCACTGTGCATTATCGTTTGCCAAATTAAAGAAAAACCTCAGCACAATTGAAGACGCGTTGAAGGAAAATTCCAGGTTGTATTCAAAAATGTTCAATGACAATGTGCTTTTAAATAGAAGATTCATGCAGTTACGTATTCGCGCCACTGTTTATTTAGGAAAACAAGAGTTAGCATTTCGAGGGCACAATGAATCTGATTCCTCGGATAATCGGGGGAATTTCAAAGAATTTTTGGACTCTTATATATCAGTGAGCAGTGTGGACATTCAAGAACACTATAAGAAGATATCCCCCATTTTTTCTGCAAATTCAAAAACAATCCAGAACGAATTGATAGACTGTATTTCGGATTACATCGATGAACATGTGGATCGTGAAATAAAAGTCAGTGATTTTTTCTCTATTCAAGTCGACGACTCAACGGACATTCTTCAGAAATCTCAGTGCAGCATTATACTTAGATACGTTAATAGTGCATTGTGCAGATCACAAATATCAATTTAGTGCTTCAGCAGAGTTGCAGTACTATACCACAGTGCCGTATTTTTTTCGCAAACGTGAATAGTTTCCCGACTTTTTTTCATCATTCTACAAAGAGAACTCAAGTAGCTGACACAATAATGAAAAAAAGGGTACCCACATCTGTTTCAACCCGTTGGACATCGAATTCTAAGATAGTGAATGTGATTGATAATGAATGGAACGGTTTAAAAACAGTTTTTACTGAAATTAGAGACAACAAAACTTCGGATCAAAGTTCAATAACTCAAAGTGTGGGCTTCTTAAATCATCTCAATAATTTTGAATTTGCTCTACTGAGTGCTATTTTTAGTGACATTTTCAAAATGACTGATATTCTGTTTGATGGGTTACAGTTTTATTTAAAATAAACAAAAACAAAATACTCCTGCCGTCTCGCAGACTGCCGAGATAAAATGAGTGCGATACTAAAGTGATAGAAGATGGTCCCGTATTTCGTATACGAGCAAAAGTGGTATTCCATATTATGGTTACTAACTAGATACCAGCTCATACTAGCAGGGAGAGGCTGGCTTCAGGACAAGCCAGTGGCGGCTCGTGGTCTAAATAGGAGGTGAAGCGCAGCACGAAAAATAATAGGTATGTCATAAGCAGCAAATCCAAAAATGTATAAAAACATAACAATAACATAAAAAACATAGCTTACTCACCCGCACTTCAACAGCGACTAACGTAGGCGCAGTCTTTTAAAGCTGCAAATCTTTCAATAATGTCCTCATGTTCCACACTTAAAAGTGCGTTCAAAAGTCCTTTTTCAATAGAAATTTTCGCCAAATTACTTAGTCTGTTTTCTGTCATTGAATTTCGTAAAAATGTCTTGATTCTTTTCAAACAGGAAACACTACGTTCAACTGAGACACTAGTCGAGGGAATCGTCACAATCAGGCATAATAATCTGGAAGCTTCCTTGAAATTTAATTTTCATCATTATAAATGAAGGTTAATTCATTTTTCAGCCTTGATATATCGGGAAATAGGTCGGGAAAAAATGCTTTTAAATTATTCACTGACTCTAAAGGAAAGGTTTTTGCATACTCTGCAATCCGTGATGGGTCCATGAGTGTAACGAAAATAAGTTTATCCATGTCTTGAAATCGTGTGTCAATTTGTCCAGAGATAGTATCTAAAATTTCGTGATACAACACTTTGTATTTTTCAAAGATTTCTTCAGTCGTTAAAGTTTTTCGTCCCTCACGATAATTAGTTGGTACTGACACTTTTACACTGACTGAATCAAAAAGTTTTTGGAAATTTTCCTCATTTCTTTTTCCATTTAAAAGACGTTGAGTATTCCTAACTTGTGTTATACAAAGATTAATGTTAAGTGAACGTTTCTGTAACACATCAAACAGAATATCAGTCATTTTGAAAATGTCACTAAAAATAGCACTGAGTAGAGCAAATTCAAAATTATTGAGATGATTTAAGAAGCCCACACTTTGAGTTATTGAACTTTGATCCGAAGTTTTGTCGTCTCTAATTTCAGTAAAAACTGTTTTTAAACCGTCCCATTCATTATCAATCACATTCACTATCTTAGAATTCGATGTCCAACGGGTTGAAACAGATGTGGGTACCCTTTTTTTCATTATTGTGTCAGCTACTTGAGTTCTCTTTGTAGAATGATGAAAAAAAGTCGGGAAACTATTCACGTTTGCGAAAAAAAATACGGCACTGTGGTATAGTACTGCAACTCTGCTGAAGCACTACATTGATATTTGTGATCTGCACAATGCACTATTAACGTATCGAAGTATAATGCTGCACTGAGATTTCTGAAGAATGTCCGTCGAATCGTCGACTTGAATAGAGAAAAAATCACTGTCTTTTATTTCACGATCCACATGTTCATCGATGTAATCCGAAATACAGTCTATCAATTCGTTCTGGATTGTTTTTGAATTTGCAGAAAAAATTGGGGATATCTTCTTATAGTGTTCTGAAAATGTCCACACTGCTCACTGATATATAAGAGTCCAAAAATTCTTTGAAATTCCCCCGATTATCCGAGGAATCAGATTCGTTGTGCCCTCGAAATCCTAACTCTTGTTTTCCTAAATAAACAGTGGCGCGAATACGTAACTGCCTGAATCTTCTATTTAAAAGCACATTGTCATTGAACATTTTTGAATACAACCTGGAATTTTCCTTCAACGCGTCTTCAATTGTGCTGAGGTTTTTCTTTAATTTGGCAAACGATAATGCACAGTGAATGTGATCTGAAGAAGCTTCATGTCTACTACAACCCCTTGTTACGTTTCCAAAATTGTTAAAACCCTTTTTATTCCACACACTTGATTTTACACCTACTGTCAAACAGGGCATACAAAACTGTTTCTTCAAATAAACACTTCCACACAACCACTTATAATCAGCATACCACTGATTGCGAAATTTTCGAACGAAAACTCTGTCTTTTGATTTTCCTTGTTTTTCTATTTCAAGAAAAGGTTTGGTGTTAAGTCCCTCTGTATGCAGAAAGTCTTTTTTGTCATCGTTTTTCCATCTGGAAAATGGTGTTTCCAACAAAATGCACACCGGATCGTACAATGGAAACATTTTCAAAAACTTTAACAGCCACACGCACGGCGCGATACGATGTAAATTCACTGAATTTTATTCTTAAGGAAACGAAACGCGTGCAATAAAGTCTGCTGCAGCAGCATCCACGCGCCGCGCCGTTTTCTATTTTTTAGCTCACGTATTTAGAAGACGGCTTCATGCGCTACCATGGCAACCTCCGTAAACAAATCTGGAATTTGGCAGCGGTATTATCGATCGTGCTGGTTGCGCTTCCCAGGCATCTCATACGAGGTAGAGTTTTCTGACCGTTTAGTTAACTGAACAACGGCGCTCGCCGCAGTCGTCGCTCTATTCTTTAAGAATACGCTACGTTTGTATATTGTATAATTCATATAATTGTTAGTATTGTATTAATTTGGCATTAATTATTATTATGCTGATGTATTAATGTATACGTAATTAAATAAATTATTATTCCAATTATGTTTTATATAAAAAATAAAATGTAAGTTTTTGTTTCGGAAATTGTGGGTGAAGCGGTGCTTCACCCGCGTCCCCTGACGAGCCGCCACTGGTAACAACTTGCAAAATCTATTCCGCAAATCAGGCATGACGTGCGAAATGATTGAAATCATTTTTGAATCGTCATAAAACAAAACTCTCGACAAGAAGACCCACCGGTTCATATTTTGCAAGAGCTTTCGGATTTAATAAGTGAACACCTTTTCTCCTTATGATATAAGTCAAGTTCCAACCAAAAAGAGGAAAGTGTCTAACCGAGAAAGGGGAGCTGCTGTGGCAGCAGTAATCACTTCTTCACTATATAAAAATGATCTCATCGAGAAAAGTAAGAAACAAATAGAAAAAGAAAAGAAATTGTCCAAGAAACAGAATAAGAAAAAACAGGAAACAAAAAAAAGGAAATAAAATACTAAGGCAGATCCTGTGTACTCTGATGAAGACGCCAGCCCAGTTTAATACAGGCAGTGAGCCTGATGCTACAATAGGAGAACAAGCTCATCACTCAGTGATGAATCACTCAGTCAGATGAATCACAAGCTCATCACTCAGTCAGATGCCGAATGTATATTCTGCCAGTTTTTTGTAGCCTTTTTTTGCCTGTTTTGTTGGGATGGTTTTGTGTATATATTGTGTACATATGGTGTACATATGGATATAAATTCATTAAAGAGAATTCTCAATGCTTGTAATAGTTTGTTTTCTCTGTCTATACCCTCATCTCCGGGAGATTTGTTGTTCTTCAAGGATATACGAGGTATATAAATAAAGTAATGAGTTTGGTGGATGAAGTAATGAAAATGTCCACAGAATCCCGCTTCTTGTGCGTTCTGATAGCTGAATGACAGTCAGAATGACAGGGGAGTAGTTAAATTTGACACCACTGAATTGGGTGGTTCCGAAAAACTTTTTGCAAGATCAGAAGTACAACAGGAAGGAAATATGTCTTGACTTTTTGGGGTACAATAAAAAAACACTTTCACTGGTGTGAATATTTGAATACTACTCGGAAACGAAGTGTTACACTTCAACCTAAAAAAGAATCACTCTTTCAGTTTGTAGTTTCCGCTGCAAGGCTCATAAGGCCTTCTGAGAATGCCTTATACCATCTAAAAATCTGATTCTCTGACAAAAAATTCAGTGTGTCCAAGTCTCAACGAAAACTTAAGAGAGCGCCGTTATTTGAACTTGTTGTCACTAATTTTCCGAATATACAGACTCTAGGGAGTTCTAACTCGTCCTGAATACGCATCAGATGTTGATCTTCAGGGGGGAGGGGTGTGCCAACAGTGTTATCAGATCGAATGCTAAGGCACTAGTCTCATTTATTTATTTACACACCACTAATACTGAAAAAAGCTAATAGAAGAAGTCTGATCAGTAGTGCAGAATGATGAGCAAAGAAAACTATTAAGTTTTTTCTGGAAAGGGTTGGTCCATCCAGAATGCTTCTATGTGCTTATCTTATCATTAAAAGAAAATTGGGGGTCATAAAAACTATAGGAAAAACTGCCCAAATATAATTGCTAATCCAATACGACCATCTGTTGCGTTTATACCTACGAGAATCACAATGGAGGCCTTGCCATCCTGGATGACACAAACAGACATCGTGAGAACATAATCCATTGACGCAATGTCCGCATACATCCAAACAGTAACCGTTCAGTTCTTGAAACCCATTACAGCATGTCTCCACTGTCCTGGTACTGTTCATTATCTGCAAAAAAAATAGTGATTGTTGCTTACATTGTTGCTCCTATATATATATATATATATATATATATATATATATATATATATATATATATATATATATATATATATATATATATATGTATGTATGTATGTATATATATATATATATATATATATATATATATATATATATATATATATATATATATATATATATATATATATATATATATATATATATATATATACGTGATCTCACGTGATCCTAAATGAAAAAAACTTTCATTGACTTGTGGTTATGTCAGCTAACTTTGACAGTTCATCTTTAAAAAAAATGTATTACACTACCCTGGGCAAGTTATTTCAAAAAAGACGACCAATTTAGTCAAGATTTCAAAATGGTACAATAATTGGCATTTTTCTTTCCGCAAAAAATATTAGTGCGTATTTTTTTTGCAAAAGGACCACATTTCAAAAAACTCTTATCATGATAAATAAATACTTTTGCGTGCTCAGAAATGGACTTCACCAGTGTAAGTGAGATGGACAGATGTGATAGAGTGATATAGATAGTGACGCTATTCCACTAAGAATTAGATAGAGACAGATTAACTTTAAGGTTTCATTTAGTGAAGATTTTTTTTAGATAAAAGTCAAAAGTTAACTGATATAATTTATAAACCACGACCCAATGGAACTTTTTTTAATAAATTAACAACGCTCATTGTTCAATTTGTGTATGCGATTAATAGTATGGTTATTTAGGATCACGTTATAAAAAATTACACTGAAAAATTGGGAAACTTGTAATCACGGTACCTAAAGATAGGACGTCGAATTTCAAGATTTTTGAAAATATGATTATTATCACTTCGTGACATGGATTTTTTTTCTTATTTTTGCCAGAACTGGTATAACCTGGCCTTTCGCCCGGAACCCGTTTGACGTTGAGTTTCGGAACACCCTGTATATACAAAGTGTGGGCGGTTAATAATTCTTAATTAATTACTTTGAAAGAAAAGGAAAAAATGTTTATTTAAAGTAGCTGCACATTTTTTCCATCTCTCTGATAATTTCTGGATGCTCTTTCAGAAAAACGAAAAAAGTTTACAAAATATAATACAAATATAAAAAACCTTGTGGATGAGACTGGCAGATACGTAATGATGACTTCGATGAATTTTAGCTGCTGATTGAGATTTTGTTTCTCTTTCAACTGTTGCTGACAGGTTATGTTCAATGTACTCTCTGCCAGCACCGAATCTTGCAAACCACTTAAAAACATTCTTACGCCTCATTGCTTAATTGGCATTTTTAGACTTTTACGACACATTTACTTAATTCAATATAAAATTTATTGTTTACAGTTTGTTCTGTGGTTGTTTTTTTGACTAGCACGCAATGTATATGTTATTACGAATTAACAAGAAATCCTTTCTCTTCATTATATAATGTGAGTATTCGTTCAAATCTATCTCATTCTTTGCAGTCAGTCCTTCTCTGTGAGGCATTAACTATGGGTTAACTAGGAATTTTTTGCGTCTTGGTTTTCTTTTATCCTCCATATTTGAAATATGTCAGAGTTTTAACTAGTTACCATTACCGATGACGAGAATCTTAATAATACCTTTGTGAAAGATTTATTAAGTGATGACAAAAAATGTCACGACGAGATATAATTTATTTAAAAACATACAAATTAATTTATATTCTGTTGAAAACGACTTTATAATTTCTTCAGGTGAAATTTTTCAAATTACTTCCTAAATCTTAATTTTTAATGGCCTGTTTATGAGATAATTCTAATAATTCCTAAAAGTGAGATCTTCTGGAATTGGCACCGGTACATTTCGGATTATTCACAATACGAAACAATACACGAAATAGTCGGTTATGTAAATCCAAACTTTTCTCAGTAGCTGTATGAAGGCGTGGTTCCTCAACCGTGTCCATATAATTTTTTTATTAACCCTCCTGATTCGTATATCACTTTCTCTCATTCTCAACAAATGAAATGGACGTAAATCAGTGTAAATCATTGTTTGTTAATTGCGCTACCATTAATATCAAAAGGTGTCCCAACTAGAAGTGCAATATTTAAATTTAGTATTAGCTTTTTTTGTTTGTCAAAGGTATATTTTTGACATACAGTGCATATTAATATTTGTCAGTTTTAATATTTGCCATTTTATGATGATACCCTATATGATGTATATAACTATATAACATATATATATATATATATATATATATATATATATATATATATATATATATATATATATATATATATATATATATATAATCAACCAGTATCAATCCACTACAGGATGAAGGCCTCTTCAGCCCAGTACTCTCGCGGTCTTGAGCTCTCCTCCGCCATTCGAGTCCAAAATACTTAATAATGTCATCAGTCCATCGTGTTTTTGGTCTTCTGCGTGGACGTTTGCGATCAAGCGGTATCCAGTCCAGGATAGTCCTGGTCCATCTTTCGTCTGATCCATGTACTTTTCTCTGATCCATGTGCAGGTTTTTCTATCCTCTCTAGTAATGCCAAGCACACATCTTTCCATTCTCCTCTGTGCTACTCGAAGTTTTTCAACTGACTGTGATGTGAGTGTCCAGGTCTCATTTCCGTATGTTAATACGGGCAGGACACACTGATCAAAGACTTTTCCTTTCAGGCAAAGTGGTAGTTTGCTCTTAAACACTATGTTGAGCCTGCCAAATGCCTGTCAACCACATATAACGCGTCGTTCCACCTTCCGGACGGTATCCCCTTTCATTGAAACCCTTTGCTCAAGATATATATATATATATATATATATATATATATATATATATATATATATATATATATATATATATATATATATAAGGACAAAAAAAATATAAAATATATATATATATATATATATATATATATATATATATATATATATATATATATATATATATATATATATATATATATATATATAGATAGTGATCCACAACTTCCAAATCCGTTCCTAAAACAGAATTTTTTTTGTCCTCAGCAAATTTATTGAACATGACCTGACTCTTCTTCTGGTTTATTTTCAAGCCAAATGGTTCCCCAGCCCTTTACAGCTCTTGTTCGTGTCTTTGCAGCTCCTCTGGGTCTTGTGAAAAAAAAAAACGATATCATCTGCAATCTACGATGATTTAAGTATGCACTATTAACCCTTATTCCATCCTGTTCCCAATCCAGATTACGGAACAATTCTTCCAGGCAGGCTGAGAAAAGAAGAGGCGATATTGCGTCACCCTGTCGTACGCCCCCGCTCTACATTTATTCCAACCTCAAGATCATCGAGGTGGACTGTCGCTGTAGCTTGATCATATATCGATCCAAGTAGATTTATATAGGCTTTCTCTACACCTTGATTAAGCAATGCATCCATTAGGCCCCCGCCCGCTTTGAGATTGAATCAAATGCTTTTTCATAATCGATAAAAGCCAAGCACATAGTGTAATCGTTATGTCTTTCTATGATCTGCTGTAGGACCTGATGTGATCCATTATACTGAATCCACTTCTGAACTCTGCCTTGCTACCCTTGGTTATGCCTCATTAAGTTGCTGAAAACTTTGTACACCACTGATAGGAGGCTTATTGGACGGTAGTTTTTTAAATCTTTTCCGTGCTCCTTTCTTATCGTGCTTCTTTATATACATATATATATATATATATATATATATATATATATATATATATATATATATATATATCTGTGTGTGTGTGTGTGTGTGTGTGTGTGTGTGTGTGTGTGTGTGTGTGTGTGTGTGTGTGTGTGTGTGAGTGTGTGTGTGTGTGTGTGTGTGTGTGTGTGTGTGTGTGTGTGTGTGTGTGTGTGTGTGTGTGTGTGTGTGTGTGTGTGTGTGTGTGTGTGTGTGTGTGTGTGTGTGTGTGTGTGTGAGGCTATGAGGGTAACAGTGGCGAATAGATGGCAGGACATTGGCCTATTTGACATTACTGCTAATTTTATTTTGCAACAACCTAACAGTGGCCTAAACCACAGCTGATTGTTCCCGGTCTCGTGCAGTCTTCCCACCTGTCCACACTAACCTTTTTATCTTGTTCATAATTTCATTGTTATTTTTTCTTTTGACGTTGGTGGTTCAAGGTTCAATTCAAGATCGAATTTTTTGAAATTCTTTTATTATTATGGACCCAAAAGTGGAAATGGTAAGCATCTTTGAATCAATAGTGTTTATATTTTGTATCATAGCTTTATTCAAATTTATTAATTACAATACCTTACTAATTATATTTTCCAGATCTTTTGGAAAGTGATTTATCACAGAATAGAGACGTGAGTTCAGAAAGTGATTCCGAGTTCATTCCGACTGCGGATGAACAAGAGGAAAATGAAGAAATAGCATTTTTAACTCTTGAAACTGCTAACTCAGGTGAGCCTTTACAAGACTTTACTAACCAGTTAACAAATTGTATTGCTGAATCTGTTAACAAAACCAGAAAAAGAAAACGTAATGAAAATAATTGGGCTTGTAATGTAAGGAATGCGGAATATGGGAATGGAAAGGAATGGGGAATATGGGAATGGAATATAAAAATAAAAAAAAATATAACAATTAAAGCTAAAACACTCTAACCAATTAATAATTGCTGTAAAGATTTGTGATACCAAAAATTTAGTGAAGAAAAGCAAAAGAATATCTTCAGCAATTATTATAAAATAGGAAACTTTGACCAAGAAACATCCTATTTATGCGAACTAATTTGTGTTATAGACAAAAAGAGATCATACACTAGAAAGAAAAATGATTCTTGAATAACAAAGTTATTTGCAAGGAATTTTCTAAAAATGTCCTACAAATTTCAGATGGTCGAATATCGAGATCTCTAATAAATAATCCCAAAGGAAACACCCATCCTAAAGATAAACGAGGTTGCCAAAATTCTTCAAACAAAAAGTAAAGTAAAGTAAAGTAGTTTGGATTAGAGGCGCATCAGCAACTAGGCTATTTAGCGACTGGACCTACAGCTTAACGTGGGTTCCGAACCACGGTCATCAGCTTCCGACAAACCCAGGCCAGCACCCCCGTCGGGCTATAAACCCTTGGTTATGTGCCTACCCATAAATCTATCAGAAAACCTACCGACTGGCGAGTGACCAACGTAGAACACTTCTCAGAAGGCATCCGGCCTTACCCAGCCTTTAACTGGCGTGACTGAGGGGTAATTCGTAGTCGGATTTTACACTCTTGCCTAGAAACAATCACAAACATTTAGGAAAGATAAACGGACAGAAGAAAGAAAAAATAACCATCCGAGCGCTGGAATCGAACCAGCTACCGCTCCAGCGCGGATTCGGCAAAGCAGACGCTCTTACCGCCGCACCAACGCGACCGGCTCTTCAAACAAGACGAGAATATAATAAAATTAACATTGTAAAAATTTTTATAGAAAAGTTTCCCAAATATGAAAGTTATTATGTCAGGCACAAAAAGCCCTAATAGGCAGTATCTCGCACCTGACTTAAGTTTAGGGGTACTTTATAAACGGTAAAAGGAGCAGATCCAGAATGATAGTGCTTCATTTTTCATGTGCGGAAAAAATTTTAATTTTTTTTCGATTCCTGATTCCGATTTCTGATTCCTGTAGAAGATGTGATGGATTTATGATTAAAATAATGACCTACACTGACGAGGCGAAAAAACACGAGCTCAAAGTAGAGAAAGAACTATATCTTAGGAAGGCTGAGAAGGTTAGAGAGGGAATGCTCGAGGATAAGGAATTGACTAAACAACTAGCAACTAGCTAGTTTGGAGCGCTTGGAGAGTGCTTGAAGGAATGACCAAAGCCATGATCATATAAATCGGTCATGTTAGATAGCTGGTGTAAGCACATAGAGATTATGCCATATTGCGGTGCACGTTGGTAGCAATCACGGTTTTTTTTTTAATTTAAAAAATACCGTGAAATTAAACAATGGTTTATAGTATGCTTCATTTTTCTACTTGACTGTGTAATATTCGAACCATTATAGAAATATCCGTATAAATATTGGAAAAAAATCTGAAAATCATGATTTTCTTGAAAAGGATCTCGACAGATAAATCACGATGAATCGACATATTTCAGTCTTAGAAATCCGGTTGACAATGACTAGATGTATTCTCGCCACCATTTTTGATAAATATTCGGACTGTTGCTGCTGCTGGTTGGTGGTCGTACCGCTGCTGCAGGTGGTCAGCCCCAGGTGAAGGGCGACCTTGCGGCTAACACGATCCGGGCCTCTCTCGAAGATGTTGATGGGTGAGTGAGGCGTGAAAGCATCGGTATTGCTCAATTATTCGTACCGTATCGAGTAATCTTGTCCGTTCGTGCGCTTATTGTCACTTTATGTAACGCGGCGGTCAGATTGGTCATCCTACGCTGGCGTCATGAAAATGAGAGGAATATTACAAGGAATCATCAAAAAAGTTAATCCTGATTAAATATATATATATATATATATATATATATATATATATATATATATATATACATGTATTTATATATTATATTTATGTATATATGTATCCTTTTACATAAAAAGGGAACACAGGAAGATTTAAAGAACTACCGTCCAATAAGCCTCCTATCAGTAATGTACAAAGTTTTCACTAAGATAATTTCTAAAAGAATATTAAAAAAACTGAATGACGCACAACCAAAAGAACAAGCAGGATTCATAAGTGGAATCAGTACAACGGATCACAGCCAGGTTGTATAGCAGGCCATAGAGGGGCACATCGAATACACCATGCCACTGTGCCTGGCGTTTATCGACTACGAAAAAACATTTGACTCCATCTCAAAGCATGCTATTAATGGATGCACTGCTTAGCCAAGGGGTAGATAAAGCATATGTAAACCTACAAGGATCCATATATGATGGAGCTACAGCCACAATTCACCTTGATGATCTTGAAGTGGGAATTAATGTAGAAGAAAGAGGTGCACGGCAGACCTTGAAGAAGTATTCCGTAAACTGGATTGAGAACAGGATGATGTAAAGATCAATGGTGCAAACTTAAACCATCTTAGATTTCCAGATGATATCGTTCTCCTTTCACAACACCTAGAGGAGCTGCAAAGACGCATACAAGAACTTCAAAGTGCTGGCGAAAGAAATAAACTTGAAAAAGGGTCAGGTTATGTTCAATAACTTCGCTCAAGACAGAATAATTTCAGTTTTAGGAAGGGATTTGGAGATTGTGGACTGCTGTATATATCTTGGGCAGAGGATTTCAATGGAGGGGAATACCGTCCGGAAGGTGGAACAGCGTGTTAAATGTGGCTGGCAGGTATTTGGCAGGCTCAACATTGTGTTTAACTCCCACTTTGCCTGAAAATAAAAGTCTTCGATCAGTGCGCTCTGCCCGTTATGACATACGGAAGTGAAACCTGGACACTCACATCGCAATCAATTCAAAAACTTCGGATAGCACAGAGGGGAATAGAAAGATGTGTGCCTGGCATTACAAGACGAGACAGAAAGTCCTGCGCATGGATCAGGGAACAAACGAAGGTCTCTGACATCATAGGGAGAGTAAAGCAATTGAAATGGAGATGGGCAGGCCTTATATCGAGGCGATGGGATGACAGATGGATCAAGGCAATCCTGAAGTGGATACCGTTTGATCGCAAATCCGCGAAGAAGACCGAAAGTACGATGGATTGATGACATCGTTAAGTATATTGGACCAGAGTGGCAGAGGTAAGCTCAGGACTGTGAAAGTTGGAAACATGCTGAAGAGTCCTTCATGATGATGATATACATGTATATATATATATATATATATATATATATATATATATATATATATATATATATATATATATTTATATATATATTTTTATATATATATATATATATATATATATATATATATATATATATATATATATATATATATATATATCTCCAATATATATATATATATATATATATATATATTGGAGATACTTAGAGATAAATAATTCTTTGCAATATTTTGAGCAAAAAGGTTAGGAAGACAATATTCGGCAATAATGAATAGAGAGGAAATAAATAAGAAACCAAGTGATGTGACAATCCGGACTATCTGCATTTCTCCTGACAGATAAAGTTGCAAGCTGACAATTCAATGGGCGGCATCAAAGAAAACATTAATAACTCAGCACTTAATCATAAAAGAAGCTAAATATAAGGAGTACAAATAAGTTTTGAGGGATTCACAAAACATGGCGTACTAGTATTAAATCGCATCGGATCAGCTTGTAACTATATTCACGTTAAAGCGTCATCATTTTCTTCTAAAAATCACTATGTGTCATTTCGCTGAAGTGTAAACAACGTACTTTCTTTGTGCTCTAAGCATGTCAACCTTTGTGCCAACAAAACTCAATTGAAGCGTGTCTTTTTTGTTTTAATTTGAAGAAAAGTGCAGCTGATGTACATCGATTGCCGTGTGAAGCATACGGGGAATATGGTTCACTCAAGAGGAGCTCGCTGAAACTTTGGGAGTAACTTAACAAGTGATTTAAAACCGTCTCAAGGCCGTGGGTATGGTGCAAAAACAAAGAAATTGGGTTCCGGTTTAGGACTACCAAACCAAACTAACCCATCCTCCAAAGCGCAGAATTTCTAAGTTACAAAAAAAACCTTCAAAATTTATATACTTGCTTCGAGGATGTCCCTAGAGCAATTGGAAGTTGGTTGGAAGTAGAATGGATTCCGAATAGTCTGAAGAAGCCGAGTTCGGTGAATACGGCGGGTGGGATAGGATGTCCCGTTTAATATTTTCTAAATATAGCATTGTCATGTTGTTCTGGACGTTTTTCCTTCAATGTTCGGTTTAATTTTAGCAGTTGTTGTCGTTATCGATCACCCAGTGGGGGCTCGTAAGGGATGGCGTTAGGGCGTCGCCACTCCAGCCTTTATCACAGTAAACAATTTTTCAGAGCAAAACACCATATTTTATTTCCGTACAGTCTTTTTCCTTTAAATCATTTTCCTGGTTCATCTCCTGTATAAAGTTTCAATAACACCAAAAGGAAAAAGGAAGAAGGGGAAAGCAAAAAAATCTTTAATAGCACTATTTTCTTCTACGCCCTCCCACTTTAAAAACCCACGAACCGCCACTGCCGATCACCAGGTTTCAGCAGTTCATAATACACACTCCTCTACCATCTAAATACACAGCAAAGCCTTCTTTTTATGTATATTGCACACTGGTTGTAAAGTTGAAGGTTAGCCTGGGTCTACCCATGATTTTTTGCGCTTTGGGTTTTCTTTTCTTTTCTGTATGGCAAGCAAAAGTTTGCAAGTGGTTTTTTCGCCTTTCAATGTCTTTTTCCTTCCATTCATATGGAACCCATTTTCGTTCCTTCTGGATCTTTTCCACTGCGTGTACACATTCGAAAATGGCGGATTGGGCAAGATTCAATGCTTCTGCCAATTATTTCGACGTATGAGTTGAATCTTCATCCAATAATGCGTGGAAATCTGAATCTTCAACCTTTTTCGGTTGACCTGGATGCTCCTGTCTCTTATATCAAAATCACCACTTTTAAATCGTTTAAAACATTGTTCACAAGTTTTTTCGGTTAGAGCATGTTCACCATATGGAACATCGTGATCATATTATCGAGGTCGCTTTTCCCATTAAGCGAGACAATGGTGCATATGAGATCATCAAGGGTTACCGAGCTCAGCACAGCACCCACAGATTGCCATGCAAAGGAGGTATGCGTTTCTCTCCTGAAGTGAACAAAGATGAAGTAAAAGCTCTGGCAGCTCTCATGACTTTCAAATGCGCATGTGTGGACCTACCTTTTGGTGGCGGTAAAACTGGTGTTAAAATTGATCCAAAAAAATACTCTGAACACGAGCTTGAAAAAATCACCAGACGATTCACTTTGGAACTGGTTAAAAAGGGATTTATTGGACCCAGTATTGATGTACCTGCTCCCGACATGGGAACTGGAGAACGTGAAATGTCCTGGTTAGCGGACACCTACTCGAAAACAATCGGTAACCAAGATATCAATTCAACCAATAATCGATAACTTTCAGCAATCATTTTCTTTAAATGAACGAAAGATTATTAAATTTTCCCGCAAAACCTCTTTTTCTGGTACATAATTCGACATATTTAAAGCTATGAAAAATTAAGTTTTTTGCACAGTGACAATTAATAACGAACTGGCTTTTGATGGTGTATGTTTATCCTTCAAAGCTCCATAGAGGTTATTAGTCTATTCCAACAAATGTAATAGTAACGCCATCTCTTAGCAAAATTGACATCATTAACCGAAACCCCTATTACCTTACTGTGCCTGCCTCTACAGGTGATTTTAGAAGAAAATAATCAAATTTCTACGAAAACTCCATACAATTTTTGTTAGAAATAGAAAAGACCTTTTAAACACGATAGAGAAATTCTATTTAAACTATTGAAATCTTCATTCACTAAACCCGAAAAGACATTTACCACTAAACACCAAATTACGTTTTTAACATCTCGGTGCACGTTTCGCTAACCATGGTAACATCATCAGAAAATGATTCAATTTGATTGAATCATCTCCTGATGATACTAACATGGTTAGCGAAACGCGAGACCAGAAGTAAAAAAAAAATGATTTGCTGTTCAGTGGTAAATCTGTTCGAGTTTAAACTGTAGACATTATCAATCAATCTTTTCACTTTTCTGTATATTTTTACTCGCTTTAAACTAGTTTCCATCTAAACTTCATGCCTAAAAATATTTTAGTTGATTTTATTTGAGTGAAATCTTGATTAATGTTACAGTCAATTTATTATCTGATTATACACTACCTAACCTAAATATCCATATATTAAAAGTAGTAATAAATATTTTTCTCAGACCATCCTTGAAAACGTTATGTAAAACTAGAACTTCGATAATACCATTTTGAGATAATTTATTTGGTTTGAAACGCACGCCAAAATATATTTTAATAGACCAGTATCATAAATCAACGACGAAAATGTGACCATTAATACTTAAAAGACGTTACCAATATTAATTCGTGATATAAATAATTCATAAGTAAAAATACATTTTCGTTTACACATGTGTTATTTTGTTGTAATACCCAAAATTTTTGCTTTTTTTAATTCATGCCTTTTGAATCTCGATAACGCCCTATCGAAGACTGCAATAATTATATCATCAAAAAACAATAAAACATTTTTTTACTTTGTTATATATCACTTTTATTTTTAAACAAAATTTGTGTGACTATAGTTTCGTAAAATTTCAAAATTTAAAAGTTTTAAAGTAGTGTTTGAGAATCTAAAATCGAACTATACGAAACTATAGTCACACAAATTTAAAAATAAAAGTGATAGATAACAATGTAAAAAATAGTTTTATTCTTTTTTAAAAAATGAACTATCACAAAGTAACGGACAAATCAATCAATAATTATTTATCATTTTTTCACTAATAAAACTAGTTTACACGGTTTTTATACCACACTGAAAGTTGTTAATTATTGTTTATTTAGGTAAGAGTTATCCAGAAAAAATAATTAAAAAATTCTGTCACGTCTGCTTTTAAAAATATTTTTTTACTTAAAAATGGAAAAAAAATCTAAAAAAGTCTAAAAAAATAAAAAAAAGTATAAATAATAAAAAAAATGGCTAATTTTCACCTTCTTTTTATAGTTTTTTTTTGGATCGGTTTCTACTATAATGGACCAACACTAATCCCCTAACATGTTTTCATCCCAAAATCCTTGAAGTCGTTTTTCGAAAAACTTTAAATCTTTGTGAAAACGTTCCCCCTGTTCGTCACTCATATTTCCTAACTTTTCAGGGAAAAAACTCGAATGCAAGTGCAGGAAATGAATCTTTAATGACATGTTCACTCCCATCTGTTGAACATTTTTCAATAAATCAGCAACAATATCGTTATAATTTTCACTTTTTTTATTTCCCAAAAAATCTTCGACAACCATTTTGAATAACTTCCAAGTAGGTTTTTAATTAACAGATAAACGGCTTTCAAACTGAGGATCCTTTACAACTTTACGGATCTGTGCGCCAACAAATATACCCCTTTTCAGTTTTGCTTCTGAAATACTTAGAAAGATTTTTTTGTAAATACAGGAAAGCATCACTATTTTTGTTTAGCACCTTCACAAAGTTTTTCATAAGTTCCAATTTAATGTGTAAAAAGGGTAGAATAATGTCTTTTGGATATAAGGTCTGGATAATTGGTCTCAGGATATAATCGTTTCGAATAGGCTCTCTGGCACTGCTATCTCACAGACAAAGGTAACAAGGGTATTTTGTGTAACCACCCTGCAATCCCAATAACAAACCGATTACTTTGAGGTCACTGTACACTTTCCATTGGTGTTCTTCATACTTTATTAAATTCATTAAATTCACTGCGTGTCCTGTTGGTATAGAAGGTTCCTTATTCCCGTTGTGTAATTAAATAGCTTTCTTTCTTTTGTTGTATTATAGTTTTGATTCATTATTTCAAAAAGTATCAGGAATATCAGAACAATAACAATATTCTTCTTCTCTTTTGGCAAATTCTAAGTAAACTTTGCTCCTGTTTCTGGACAACGTAACTTTTGTGTCTGGTGTTAATACATTCCATTGTTGGAAGCGAAAACCAAAAAGCTCTGCTTTAGATCTTGATAGTTGTAAATCTCTTATAAGATCATTTAATTCGGCGTGGTTACTTAAATGTGGAATGTTTTCTTGAAGAGAGAAATCATCAGAATCACTAGAAATCAATTGAGGCACCCACTTTTTATCTTGGTTCGTAACAGGAAATCCAAAATAATGAAGATATTAACGAATCTACAATTGGTATTTTTTTTTGAAAATATAAACCGTCCACAAGGGTAGCAAAAACGATCAAAACTTTGTTTACACTTTCTATTCGACATTTTAATTCAATATGAAATAAGACGAAATTCGGAGGTCTGTTTCGCGAGGAGTATATGACAGAGTTATCCAGTGTTTGAATGGCGATCGTATAGAACAATTATTGTAATTTTACATTCATTTATTATTTCTTGTTATTATGTTCCAATTTTTGATACTTTTCATTTGTTATTTCCTTCTAAATTTTGTTATGTTGCTACTTTGTTTTCATGTTATAATTAAAGTGAATTTCTGCTGCTTCAGTCATGTTAGACGGCGAAAAATAGTCGATGGCAATCTATCGGTTTTTGCCAAAAATCACATTAAAATAGAATATATATATTAACAAAAAAACCCCTGTATGGAAAGTTATATCGAATCCATCCAATAATATATAGAGTGTCACATTAGAAAGAACGAACTTTTTCAACCTTGGAAATAATGTAAGTGGTCATCAAATTTTGGACCCCCTGTATCATTCTTGTTTACCGATTCAAAATGGGTAAAAACCACAGCGTTGAAAATAAGGTTATATCTTAAGGTTATATCAAAATTTGCAAAAGAATCAATATATCTAAGAAACAGTTCAAAATAGGTATAGGGAAAGCTAGTGGAACTCATCAAGAAATTTTCTCAGAAATCCAAAAATGAAATAATATACCGGGAGTTCCATTTAAAATAAAGAAGTTACTGTCGACTTCCGAGATAACCAACAGTGCTAAGAGAAAATCTTAAAAAACGCTGAAGTCTAAAATTTCAGAATTCTAAGAAGAGTTAGAAGTTTTTTCTAACCACGAAAACTCCTAACGAACGGCTACCATAAGAAACTCGGTATATATATATATATATATATATATATATATATATATATATATATATATATTTATATATATATATATATATATATATATATATATATATATATATATATATATATATATATACATATTTATATATATATATATATATATATATATATATATATATATATATATATATATATATAAAACTTCTTTTTTTGAATGGAATATCCTATATGTTATTGCATTTCTAGATTATGTGAACCATTTTCAATCTCTTTTATATAATATATACTATACATATCTTAAGCCGTTTCGGAAATAAAAAATATTTTTTAAGAAATTTGGCAACAAACATCCCTGAATAAAAAAACATTTTTTTTTACAATCAACATAGCTAGATACCTAAATTTTTGAATACGGTTCCTTAATAGGTTGCTTTATGACAATATGGCTTGAGAATTAATTTATCGCATACAGGGCGTTTACAAAATAGTGACCTTTCGGTAGGACTTACAAATTTATGTTATGTAGTAATTTTAAATGGAACACCCTGTGTTTTATAGTGGAGCTCAAAACAGCAATGAATTCTGTAACTAAAAGTATCAAGTGATGACATACCTATTCTAACGGTTTTCGATTTATAAACAAAAAACCGAAATAATGCACTTAAAGCAAAGATAACGATTTATTTTACTTTAGTTAAAATTACACAAAATTAAAATTGAAAACATAGTATTATCTAAAAAACTATTTTTATACCAAATGTTCGAAACGCTGACCGTTTAACTCCAAACACAACATTCTAATATGGACCCCTTCCGTGAACGCTCATCTTATGTCAATAGGATCTAAGGCTGCGAATGCTTGATTCACCCGATGTTTTAACTAATTTCTAGTATTTACTGGCGTTTTATAGATTTTGTTTTTTACAGTACCCCAAAGATAGAAATCAAGGGGAGTTAAATCGGGTGATCTCGGCGGCCAATTCCACGGACCCAAACGTCTAAACCACCGGTCTTGGAATAGTTCATAGAGTTGCCTGTTTACTTCTTCTGTACAGTGTACCGGAGCACCATCAAGTTGGTACCAGCTTCTTCGATACATTGGCAATGGAAGGTTTTCTGTCAAATCCTCTACTACATTTGTTACTATTTCTAGATACTTTCGAGAACTTAACTGTTAATCGTAAATAAAGTATCGAATTTGTTTGTCCATGATTGAACAAAAAACATTAAAACTAAATTTCTCTTGGAATGCGGAATCTTTGGTAAAATGAGGATATTTTTATTGGCCCAGAAGTGACAATTTTGTCTGTTAAAAACTTCTCTCGAAAATTTGAACTCATCTAAAATTTCAAATCTTTACGTTAAATAGTTCTCTCTAAACGTCTAATATACCAGTCACCGCAAATCACCCTGTATATATATATATATATATATATATATATATATATATATATATATATATATATATATATATATATATATATATATATATATATATATATGAAACGACAGATTCATATCAGGAGCATATGATGTATATGTATATCAGGAGCATATGATGAAAACGACAGATGACAGACGTAAAAAAATGTAATTACTTAACTTTTGAACCTACGCGAATTTTTATTGTCAAAATAACAACAATAAAAATTCGCGTAGGTTCAAAAGTTAAGTAATTACATTTTTTTACGTCTGTCATCTGTCGTTTTCATCATATGCTCCTGATATACATATATGTATATGAGCCGATTAGTTATATAGATGATGTTTTATATACAGCGCAATCTATATAATTACATATCTAAAACTCTATAATTGCAATTAAGATAATCAATAAGTATGAGATTTTTGTCGACTATTTAGTCCATCATTAAAACAACCCTACAGGCAAGTTTCTTCTAAAAAATTGACGATCTCTTTCAGGCTAGGGAAGCTTCGTCCATGAAACAAGTGTGTCAGTGAAAAAGGTGAAAGTTGAATGGCGTAAGGTCTAGGCTGTATGCTGGATGCTCAAGATCTTTAACTGTATCGAGACCTTGGACCATTTTTTCTGTTCGTCTAGCAGCTTGTAATGAAAAATTGACCAAAACGTGATATTCGGAGATCCTTATACATTTACATCAAAGCCACAATAATACCATAATTTTTGCGAACTTTCGAGGTCAGTCTCTCCTTTAACTAAACGTTTTACTCTGCACGAAATTAAACTTCCATTACTTTGAACTGTTGCTCGATTTAATATTTTTAGATATTAAAATATTTAAAAACAAGGAAAATTCTTCCGTGCTCTACGTAGAAATGCCAAGTCCTTCAGCAGGCACCCAGCTCGAGCCCGACTAATGGCGGCTTTAGGTCAAAAACCCGTATCGGGAGATACTTGCCGATGTTTTCCGTGAAACACTATTATTCTTGAGTATTTTAATATTCTCCACGAGCACACTCTACAACTTTTCATTTTTAAATATTGTTAAAAATATAAATAAAACAAAAAACTACAGATGACTTACGGTTATTTTCGTTTCGTTCACTGTTTTGTGACTATATTCTGAACATCTTGGTGGCACATTCAGACACCATTTGTAGGTCCTTACTGTTTTGTTTTTCAATTCCCACGTTAGAACTTCCAGTGGTTCTCTGAAAATGAAAAATCATGACAATAACTCTACGTAGAGAAGAGTGGGGAAAACACGAACGCCGGATAATCCGGTGTTCTACATCATAAATAATGTAGTAATACAACGTTTACATACTGGAATAATTACAAATAAATAATTCTAATGGCAGTAACGCTAACGGCAAATGTAATATAACCTAAAATAATGTTTGTTATTTTAATTGTCTCGATCCTGTGGGGCAATGACGAACAGACCAATGCGGGTAATCTCGAACGTTCGTCCCTCTTTAGAAAAGACTTTAAAGATTCTGGCCAAGACAAGAAAAAAGGAAAGCACAAAAAATGATGACATGAGATTTTAAGCCCCCCCTACATATGGGAAAATTGGGCTCATGAAAAATGTTCAAATGGTCAATCGACATCGGAAAGTTATAAATGTGATCTCTGGCTCGAGCAACTTAAAATGCGTTCAGAATTTGTCTATAATTCGGCGAATACATCGCCCGGCAGGGCGATTATGTGCACCATAAAATTTAGGAAGTGTTCTATTAGTTTGGCGCACAGAACACTGATTTTGATAATCTAAACATCTCGTCAATTTGCAAGAGTTGCTCGGATGTTAAATGGTCCATGTTTATTTGCCAGACTATACTAAATAATGTTGACCCTAAAGTTCTCCCTTCGAAAGTTTCGGCACACTAAAAAAATCACCCGCTAGTAAGGTACACAAAGGCATAACGATTACAATGAGTAGGACAGGCAATGCATGTCTTACCCAAATGCGATCTTACCCAAAAATAGAGGTAAAAGGCTGGAGATGTTTAAAAACATTTGCCTGTTTCAACGCCTCTCTTGTGGACCAACAATTTCGCTTCTTTTGCACTCCGAAAAAATAAATAACAAAGAAAGAAAATAATTTCTTTCAATTGGACAAAAATTATCGCTTACCCGACAATTTCTGCATATTTGACTGTTTTAAAGTGTTCAGCGGTGATTATCGTTATCTGGTAAAGAAAACACATACTCCCTTGCCTGTCATCGCAGCCAAAATAAAGCTTCTTCCCCTTCAACACATTGTTCAAATTTGTTGTTTCGTATTCAATGGTAGCATTTGATAAAGCCGTTTCATAAAAAATCAGCAACCAGTAATACACTACCCTTGTCATCCTATCAGATATAGTCCGTTTCAAGATATTTCGTTGCCCTTCGACAAAAGGTTAATTGCCCCCATAAATCTCAATAAAAATATTACTAGTTACTTAAAAGGTGCCAGAGCCGTAGTGGTTTATCTTCTGAATAATATTGCGAAAAATAAAATATTGTTAAATTATGATTAAATTATTATTATGTATGACTAAAACATTGTTTATTGGTTTATGTATTTTGAGTTTATTAGTACAATAAAAATAAATAAATAAATGTATCTATTAACCTGGGAACCTATTCTATTAGTCTATTAACCAGGAAAAAAAACACTTGCTGTATAGACTTACCGTTAATTTTTAGTAAATATGACTCTGTTATAGTGTGTGTTCGAGGAGTAAAAGCAATAAAATTGGTTTTGTCCACGTTAAGGGATAACTTATTATTCGTAAACCAACTATAAAATTTATTGAGCATTTTCTGTACTGTTTCAATGGCTCCCTGCATGTTTCTATTTCCTATTAAATAGCTGCTATCATCAGCAAACATTACCATATTTCCGCTACTGCAAACATCTGGCGGATCATTAACAAAAATTAAAAATAATAGTGGACCCAAAACAGATCCTTGGGACACTCCAGAAATAATCCTTAATCTTTCAGATGTTGCTTCATCAATCTGTACAACTTGGTGTCGGTCAAACAAGTAAGATTGCAACCACTCTCTCACCCGACCCCTCAAGCCATAGTGATGAAGTTTGTCCAGCAGTATTGCGTTATCCACCAGATCGCAAGCCTTACTTAGATCCAAATACAGACCAACACACTTGCAATTATCGTTTATGTTTTCATATATCTTGTTTAAAAACGCACATATTGCTGAATGTGTAGATCGACCACTTCGAAACCCGTGCTGTGATGATTTCAATATATAAAAGCGCACAAGAAAGGACATGATCTGCTCACACACTACACGCTCCAACAGTTTAGATAATGTAGGTAGAATAGCTATTGGTCTATAGTTGGAGAGGGGGAGCCGGTCACCTCTCTTGAAGACAGGAATTACTTTTGATGTTTTTAATGCCCTCGGAAAAATACTAGTTTCTAGAGACTAATTCACTAGATATGTTAACGGTATTATTAATGAGTTGACAGACTTCTTCAGTACAACTGAAGGAATATTATCTAGCCCCACAGAATTTGTATTTTTTAGTTTCCTTACTGTTTTAATTATGTCGTATTGGTTAACTGGCCGTAATATCTTAGAGTTTTGAATTGGAGTCAGTTGTCTAACCCTAGCAGCAGCCATTGAACTCACCAACACGTTCTTAGGAAGATTAACAAAGTATTTGTAGTATTCTCGAAGTATATATCGTTTTTAAACATTTACTTCTTAATTACGATAACTAGCATTGCCCATTACAATAATGCTTTCCTTAGGCACATTGGGTAAAAAGCTACTTATAAACTAATCTTCAAAAAGTTCAGCTGTGGTGTCGTTATAGTAGTCCAAAGATGACTGTTTAATATTTTTCGAGGATAACGGTAAACAATTTGGAACCCATTCATCCTCGGAACCATCATGTAAAATTGTAATTCCTTTTCCCTTATTCGCCGGGGCTTTGGTTTGGCATTTTCGTCATGTATCTACCCATCCTTTTGTGTATCGAACAATGTTTCATCAAAGTAGATAATGGGACGATTTTCAAATCTGTATTTTTTATAGAGTTTAAATAGTCAAACCACCATCGTCACAATCGTTGTGGTTCAATTAATATTTGTCTTTTATTAATGGCCCGATATACAATACCCATTTGAGATAATATTACCGGGAGGCTAGTTCTGCTGCAAAGAATATTGGTTTCATCTTTCCTTTGTCGCTGTTACAATGAGTGTAATATAGGCACAGTTTGCTCTTCATACATAGCATACATTTTACTTCGAATTAAAACTTTGTCGTTTTCGTCACATTTGCTTTTACCAGAATCCCTACGGACTTTTTTGGCTTTAGTTAGCTTTGTCACAATATCTTTAACTGTAGACAACGGAGTTTCCGTTAATGAAGACATTTCTGCTGCAGCTGCATTTATGTTAAGCCCCTTATTCAATAAATAAACATACACATTTTTAACAATGTGCTTAGCATCATTAGCACATTTGGAATAACAAAAAATACAATCGAAATTACAGAAATGCACTGTTTAAGAAAAGAATGCGAACTAAACTAAAATACTTCTAAACTTCTAAACAAGGTATAAAATTAATTTTATCTCTTTACCTGTTATTTCATTAAGCTCGTCCCTGTTTACGTGTCTTGCAACTTTGCCGAGTTTCTTTACGGCAGGGGTTGTTAAGAGTTTATTGCAGCCAATCGATCAACGATACTATATCTTGAAGCGCACTATAATCAGTAACGTCTTTATAGTATTTGGAAGTATCATTTACCTGTAGTGAATTTACAAATATATAGTCGAATATTTTGGGTTTTTTTCGCAGATTATCGACAGCTCTCATAATCACGATTGACTGTCAAAGCATTTACTATTTGGTAGTACATACTTATGAACCACAAGAAGGCGAGAAACAATTTATATAATATATAAAAACAAAAGTGATATTAAAGTTGTTTTTCCATATAGAATTTTCTGTTTTATTTGATTAAAGCTCAACCATGTTTCACCCACTGAAATGCACTTAAATTTTTCATAGGAGAAACCTTGCTTTTCCTAATTTGCTCTACCCACCAATCTGCAGTTCTGCTTGTCATGCTATGCATATGGTTTTGGTTATCCTGATTTTTTCTTTCAGTTTAAATTGCGTTGAATTAATTGTAATAATATATTTGTTCGTATTAAAATCCTGTTCGACTTGATAATACAGTTAAATATTTAACAATATTTATTAATACTTAGGGGCATCGTATTCGGTTATAATAAAAATTATGTCAATAGGGAAGTCATTTCGTTTCAGGACAACACAAGATTTTATCGCATCCAGCATATTCTCCAGACTTGGTCCTTTCGGATTGTTATCTCTTTCGATGCTTGCAACATCACTTAGTTGATAGTCGCTTCATATCTTTTGAGGAAGTCGAAAAAAGTTTGAATATCTTTATCACGTCAAAACAATCAAGTTTTTTCGACTTCGGATTCGACAGATGACTGAACTGGTGGTCAAAGTGTATAGAAAGTGAGAAAGATCATTTTGAAGATTCAGTGTGTAATGTATGTATCATAAATAAATATCAAAAGTTACTAAACTCAAGTAAGATTTTCCACTAAATATCGAATTACTGTTTAAAGTTCTCGACGCACGTTTCGCTAACGACGTTAGCATCATCAGGAGATGATTTAAGATTATCTATAATATTGTAATTATAACAATAGATATAATTATATCTATTATACTATAATAATATATAAAATATATAATAATAATAAATTTAATAATATATAACATAATATCATATTATATCTGTTATATTTACCACTAAACACCTAACATGGTTAGCGAAACGTGCACCGAGTACTTTAAAAAACGGATTTCGGTAAATCTCTTTGAGTTTAGTGTTTCACACCGATAGTTCCAATAGAAAAGTTGATCAAAAGTTATCAAAAAAGTCGAGAATTAAGTTGGGGACCTAATATACGGTATAGTGCGGTGCAAAATATATCGACCGAATGGCTGCAATAAACTGTTAACAACCCCTGTCGTAACGAAACCTGGCAAAGTTGCAAAAAAGTAAACAGGGCCGAGCCTAATAAAATAACAAGTAAAAAAATAAAATTAATTTTATATCTGGTTTAGTAGTTTCGAAATATTTTGGTTTAGTTCACATTATTTTCTTAAAAAGTGCAGTTCTATAATTTCGATCGTATTTTTATTATTCCAAATGTGCTAAAAATGTGCCGTTCTTGGTATGTGTATATTTCTTTATAATGTGTATATTTCTCTATTGAATAGTAGGGGGCTTAATGTAAATGCAGCTGCAGCAGAAACGTCTTCATTAAACGCCGTTATCTACAGTTAAAGATATTGTGACGAAACCAATTAAAGCCAAAAAAGTTCGTAGTGATTCTGGTAAAAGCAAATGTGACGAACAAGACCTAATTCGAAGCAAAATGTATGCTGTGTATGAAGAGCAAACTGTGCCTGCATTTCATTCATTGCAACAGCGACAAGGAAAGGTGAAACCAACATTCTTTGCAGCAGAATTAGCCTCCGGAGAATATTACCTCTAATGAGTTTTGCATATTGAACCATTAATAAAAGACAAATATTAATGGAATCACAATGTTGCGATACAGATTTAAAAATCATCCCATTATCTACCTAAGACATACGGATTTACGCCTTCTCCCGTATTACTGTATTTTTAATCCAATTGAGCATATGTGGCATCGGGTAAAATCCAATGTTAGAGCAGAAAATATTTATCCGACTCTAATTACAAGTGCTGCAACATTAATTAGGATAGTTAAAGATAGTATTCTTAAAAAAAGTTGGATAAATTCGATTAACCATGTTATTATAATAAAAGATTCCTATGAATTGTTTACTAATAATATAGAACCACTTAATATTAATGTAGATCAAAGTGATAGTGAGAGTGAAACCGAATTAAATGTATAATTAAATTTAAGTTATAATTTTTATTGTACTAATAGATAAATTTATTTATTTATTTATTTATTTTTATTGTACAAATAAATTCAAAATACACAAATCAATAAACAATGTTTTAGTCATACATAATAATAATAATAATAATAACAAAGGTCCAGAGTCAACATTCAACACTTTGTAACATACAACAACTAGCACCAGAAGAATCCTACAAATATTTAGGAATACCCCAAAAGCATAAACTTGATCATAACCAGTTAAAGAAGGACTTTTCCACTCTATACCAAAAGAGACTTACAAAACTTTTAAACACCAAACTGAACAGTGGAAACCTCATTAGAGCAATCAAGGGTTGGGCAGTGCCAACTCTCACATATTCTTTTGGCATTGTTAAATAGTCAGAAACTGACCTTGATGAACTTGATAGGTTGACACGCCGAACATTAATAAAGTTCCGATGCCGACATCCAAACTCATCTACGAAAATACTATACATCCCAAGAAAGTTGGGGGTAGAGGCCTTGTAAACGTAAACAATCTTTGTCTCAATCAAGAAAATAGAATGAGAAAACACTTCATTGATTCAAACAGTACGTTAATGATATTGGTTGCAAATGAGGACCGGGGTTTCACCCCACTGAACCTAAATAAATAAAATCGTATTGATAGCAGAACAACACTCACGGATTGCGTTCGAGAATGGAAAGGAATTGCACGGAAGGTTCCCTAAGATGACACCGAAGATGACACCATTAACGAACAATTGTCTCTGAAGTGGCTGACCGATGGACTCTTGTACCCAGAAACAGAAGTTTTCGCGATAACTATTCAAGATAGGGTAACAAGAACAAAAAAACTATGAAAAGCGCGGTATGTATTTGGAAGTAGTAGATAAGTGCAGGAAATGCGGTACTTTGGGGGAAACAATTGAGCACCTTATTGGCGGTTACCCGGCACTTGCTCCTAATGCTTATTTAGAACGACATAATCAGCTGGCAAAAATTATACATAAAAAAATTGCAAAAAAATACTCGCTATTAGAAAGCGCACCTCCTCCATATTATAAGTACTCGTCTTCTCCTGTACTTGAATCATCCGATACCATTCTTTACTGGGACAGACCAATCACTACTGATCGAACGGTTGATTATAACAGGTCGGATATTGTTCTAATCAACAAAAAGGACAAAAGGGCTTTTATAATTGACATAGCAGTGCCGCTATCTCACAACATTAGAAAAACTGAGATAGAAAAATCCACAAAGTATGAAAATCTGGCATACAACTTGAAGAACCAGTGGAAACTGAGTAAGGTAGATGTAGTGTTCCTCGTTATATCCGCCGAAGTCCTGATAAGTAAGAGATTTTCAAAGAACCTCGAGAGCCTCGGTATCTCGAGATATATTGGGATAGTGGGACAGGGTGCCGTGCTCTTGCAGATGTGTCACATTGTTCGTAAAATATTATGCTAGGGTGAGAGGAGCTGAATTGCTTTTTCATCTTGGCATTGGAATATCGGCCAGCATGAGCTGAAATTCTACAGTAAGGATGAGCAGAATAATAATAATAATTTAATCATAATTTAACAATATTTTATTTTTCCCAAAATTATTCAGAAGTTCAAGCACTCCGACTCTGGCGCCTTTGAAGAAACCAGGAATATTTTTGTTGAAATTTATTGGGGCAATAAACATTTGCCGACAGGGAACGATATATATATATATATATATATATATATATATATATATATATATATATATATATATATATATATATATATATATATATATATAGTGATATACATAATTGTTGTTTCTTCAGAAGACTTTTTCTTTATCTAAAATGCGTGAATAATGGAGAGTCGAAGTGTACTTATAATTATATACCCTGCTTCACAAGAGCATACGGTCATAAACCACAAGAGCCAAGAACTATCTTGATTTGAAATGGATTTATAAAACAAACAATATATCTACATGGTGTTTCTAGAACAAAAACAATTTAGTGGAGTTGAAATCGAATCTGTTTTTCTTGAGTATAATTTGATTGAAACCGAAAGGAATTCTACCGCGTACGTACCTATAAGGAACACGTGCTTGCCTGAAAGTAAAAGTACGATACGTTTTTATTAGGTGAAAGAGCATCATAAACTTTGTACCGGCCGATTTAGCCAACGTTAACCAACATATAGAACATGTAAAAGCATAAGTGTCGATTTGAAAACGTCGGATGTCATTAATAAAAATAAAGAACGTAAAGGAATTATAAAATAATTAGCTACCAGATGTGTAAATATGAAACCGAAATTTTGTATGGAAAATTCACATTTATTATATGAAAATGATAAAAAATATTGTATTCGAAGTATTGCTCATTGCTAGCTATACATTTTTTCCACCTGTCTAACAATTTGTGAATACGCAGTAATCGAACGGAGCCAAGTCTGGTGAGTAAGTCGCATGCGAAAGTATTTCTACGCTACAATTAAAGGCTTCAATCTTTTTTTTTATATTCTGGTCGTTTTTTACGCAAAGCTTGATTCAAATCGCTCATTTGTTGTCGGTAGCGTTCAGTATTAACGGTTTCGCCGGGGTTTAGCAGCTCATAATAGATCACACCCTTCTAATTCCACCAAACACAGAACATTGTCTTCCGTCCATAGCGATTTGGCCTTGTAGTCGATGTCGATGGTTTGCCTGAAGTTACCCATGATCTTTTCCGCTTAATAAAAATATATCTATCTCAAAATATATCTACTTTTCATCGCCAGTAACAATTCGATGGAGAAATGACTTTCTGTTGTATCTGGCGAGCAAGTGGTTTTTCGGTTTTCTTGTTGTCGTTTATTCAGTTCATGTGGAATCCATTTTCCCATCTTCTGGATCTTTTCCATGGCTTTCAAATATATAGAGACGGCTTCTCGTGTCACATTTAATTGATCCGCGAGTTGTTGTTGCGTGTGAGCGTCATCTTCATCCAAAGATTCTTGCAATTCGCTATCTTCAAACTTTTTCGGTGGTCTTCTACGTTCTTCGTTTTCAGATCAAAATTGCAAAAAGCTGATTGCCTACCTAAGTTCACTTTTTAACTCTTGTCTAAAATTGGGATATTTTCCACAAACTATAGGTTTGTTTTTCCACAAGCTATAGGCCAATAAGCCTCCTATCTACAATGGCTAAACTCTTTGAAAAAATTATATACGACAGATTAAACCAAGCGATTGTCAACGAGAACATAATTCCAGCCTTCCAATTTGGTTTCAAACAAGGGCATTCTACGTGTCATCAACTTCAACGCTTAACAGAAACTATAGAAGAGGGGTTTGAGAACAAGGAGTATACTCTAACCATATTCTTAGATTTAGCCCAAGCCTTTGATAGTGTATGGCATGACGGACTAAAACATAAAATAACATCGGCTAAGATTCCAGAATATTTAAAAGCCATCCTTTTTTCATATATAAACGACAGATCCTTCCAAACATCCATACACAACGCAACATCAACTGTTAGAAAAATTAAAACCGGCGTGCCACAGGGGAGTATACTTGGCCCAATTCTTTTTAACCTATATACACACGACATACCAGAAACAGAAGCCTCTCTTCTAATGTTTGCAGATGACACAGCTATTCTAATCAAGGAACAGAATCTTGAACTTGGGGTAACCAAACTTCAAGAAGCTACAAATACCATTGTAAAATGGCTCAATAAATGGAATTTAAAAATCAATACAGAAAAGTGCGCAGCAAAAATTTTTACTTTAAGAAGAATCAATAACCCTCCGATTATTCACATAAATCAACACCCAGTCGCTTGGAAAACAAACGAAGAATATGTTAAATATCTGGGTGTACACCTGGATACCAGATTAACGTGGAGAATACACATAATTCGCAAACTCAACGAAGGGTATGCCAGACTCTCTCAACTCTACCCGCTTATCAATAGGAGATCCTCATTAAAAACAAAATGTACCTTATTGCTACATAAATCACTAATTCGGCCTTTAATCCTTTATGCATGCGTTATCTGGGGCAACGCATCGCCTACCAATGTACATAAAATGCAGGTTCTTCAAAACAAAATATTACGAATAGCTGTGAATGCCGAATGGTACGTAACTAATCGACAACTGCACCAAGAACTCGGTCTACTAACAGTGTCTGAGTATATTAAAAAGCGAACGATCATCTTTCATCAGAGGCTAGAGCAATCTCCCAGCACTGAACATTATCTACTAGGACGCAGAAACATACATACAAGACTGAAGAGGAAACTACCTCAAGATATGTATTTAGAATAGATTTGTGATGTTAATGTTAAAACTTTCATTACAACACTGTCTTGTAGAACAATTGTAATTGTTGAGCAGACATTTCCATAAATAAAAAAAAAAAAAAATATCAAAATTACCATTTTTGTATTTCTTAAACCACTTTAAGCATCGTTATTTACGAAGAGCATGCTCGCCGTAAGCTTCGACCAACATTCGATGCAATTCTGCAGCAGTTTTCTTCAAATGGTTACAGAAAAATCATAGTTTCCAGGCACAACATTCGATATGTTCAACGCTATTACAAACTATGCTGTTGTATGCAATTTGTATTGTTGTGAGTTGAAAATCTTTATCAGATGATAATCCGGAAATTTTGAAAATAGTGTCCTCTTCGTCTAATGGAATGCATTCTGGAAATCCAATTTTCGATTGTTTTTTTATATACATGGCGTGGTATATTTTCAATGATGGCTTGAATGTCTCGTTTAAGGTTAAGAATTATTCCAGGTTTATTTCTGTATACCACATATTAAGATAAGTATACAAAAAATAATCCAAGTTGTTATTATTATAAAGCGGCCAGGAAAATTCTTGTAATAAATCGATTGTCTGGCGAAAAGTGTTTTGTTGGGAGAAAACTTTGTTTATATTTACATTTTTCAGTGCAGGCCAAATATATACTTTACCATTAACAATAACACTGTATATTATTTAGTATACAACTGCATACAACTGTTAGAAAACTGTATAGTATTTGAATTCCTTTGTTGTTGTCCAATTGACCCTTGGATATATTTTTTTTTTCAATTCATTCTTTGTCTGTAATGATCTACAAAGTTTAGACATTTTAGCAACTAGATTCCACAGAAAATTAAATATTGTCAAGGTGATCCATATCCTGTTAATGAATTGTGAATTTGTGTTAAAAATTTAAGAAATGATGATTTCGACGAGGCCCATATGATATTTAGACTAAAAAGGAATAAAACAATTTTTTACTTTGTTTACTTTTATTTTTAAACAAAATTTGTGTGACTATAGTTTCGTAAAACGACTTTACATTCTCAAACACTACTTTAAAACTAAGGTTTTACAGCTTTTTAAGTAGTGTTTGAAAATGTAAAGTCGTTTTACGAAACTATGGTCACACAAATTTTGTTTAAAAATAAAAGTGATAGATAACAAAGTAAAACATTGTTTTATTGCTTTTTTAAAAAATGAACTATCACAAAATTAATCAATAATATTTAGACTATGTAAAAGAATCGAATCTGAACGTTTCTAATTTGAGGTGTTGTAAAGTAGTAAGTTATAAAAATAAGATGGAAGCAGAACGATATAAGTAAATTCCTGACCGCAAGCACGTACTAGTTACTGTTTTCGCATTCTATCACTAAAAACTCGGTGAGATCACGGTAGTTTGTTTAAATGCAAGTTGGACGATATGTCGAAATAGTGCGATACATTTAATGGCGATTGTGTGGCACGTTTATGTTGTCGTACAAACGAGAAAATGGACAGTCAATCGGGGCGGATTTTTTAGCTTCGAGGAGATGTGTTTGGCAATGGTTAATCATCGGAAAATCTATTACAACACTGCTTGGACATTTACATTGCAATGTTTATTATATAGCAAAACTATTTTCGTTTATATATATTTATTTGTTCAGCAAAAATCATTATTTATATTCAAAATAATATGTTTGCGCGTTAATACAAAGTTTTACACGGTTAATTAGGTAAATGAATGAATTTTTGAGCTCGGCCAAAGATATGTCCTTCAGGATGACGGTCGACGTATGGTGAATGATTGAGGTAAAATAGCATTTTTGGTCAAAAAATCAGTGATGAGCGTCGAGCAAAGGGACGGCACATTAGCTATTGTTGTCTCATTGGACGCTGTCCAAAGAAATGTAACATTACATTTATACGCCATCCGATGGGAAGTCGGCGAGAGTATAGGTTGCTTACTGGGGATGGGGTCTCCCTATTCTTGACGGGAGAGTATGTGTCGGTACCCTGACGAACCTGAACATCAAGATTTTTTTCGCGTTTCGCGCCATCCATCCACCCGAGATTATTTTCTAAAATAATTCCGAAACTTCACTGCTGGTAGATGGGATAAGGATTTCCGTAGCTATTGCCACTTAAAAAATCCTTATCTTCTCTTCCTTGGTGTTTCTGCAGCTTGACCGGCGACACTGTCCAATGAAATCTAACAGTACACACACACACGCACATATATATATATATATATATATATATATATATATATATATATATATATATATATATATATATATATATATATATATATATACACACACACACATATGTTTGTGCGTACTGTTTCACGGATGGAAAAACATGTATTAGGGTTTTTCCGGGAGTACATGCTGAGTGCTGTCCGGGTCTACTGGACTAAGAACGTTTTTCCATGTTGGCGGCAAGTGTAGAGCGTCGTCTCTCTTGTTTAGATTTCCTTGCTTTTCGATCTGTATAGCTTCTCTGGTCAGGCGTCTTCGAAAATGGTTTATGTGGGCTATCTCGTTGCATTCATCAAAGTTAATTTTGTGGCCTATTTCTAGTTGGTGTTGGAATAAAGCCGATGATAGTTGCTTATTCCGTATGCTTGTTTTGTGTTCCTCGATTCTCGAGGAACATCCTTGAGAAACCCAAGGCGCATCCTTGAGAAACCCGAAAGACAAGGTCAGACTAGAAAATCGAGGAGTTTACCGCATCCCCTGCTCAGGCTGTAACAAAACTTAAAACTTATATCGAACAAACTAACTGAAAAATATCTGTTTCACAAAAAATATCATATTTTATGTAAAAAAAGTTACTTATTCAACAAGATATAGCTGGAATGTGTTAAAATTTAAATTTGTACTGTTTATAAAAATAATATATATTTATTTATATATATATATATATATATATATATATATATATATATATATATATATATATATATATATATATATATATATATATATATATATATATATATATAATATATATTGTAGAATTGTAATTGTTCCGAGGATAATAAAAGAACCGAAACTGTTTTCAAAGTCAGATAAAGCCAGGTGCTTCCTGAGATTTATTGTACTAGTCCTTAGGCTTCCGAAGAAACTTAAGGTTAAGCATGAACTAAAAGTTGAGAGCTCAGTAGAGTTGAGAGTCATCAGTAGCTCATGACCGGGATTCCGAATCTACGTTTAGATGTAAAATAAAACGATCCGAATATAAGAAATCTTATAATATGTAACAGTAAAATTTCTTAATCCGTTATTATGAAAATTATTTTAATTTTAACGTGTTCGTAATTTCACAACTACCGTAGACATTGTCGCTTTACTTTCCATCTAACAAAATTCTTGTTCAACTATTTCAAAGCATTACCTAATTTATACTGAAGAAACGTATTTTATTTGTTAGAAATTCAAAAGAATTTTAAAATTATACATTAGCATTGCGACAGATGTTTACTGAAATATTTTGAAATTAATTTTCATACCCATCTAAAGACAATGTCTTCAATTTCGACGCGTTTATGCATGAAAGGTCACCAAATTGAGAGGGATTTTTCAATACTGTCATCGTTTCATTGTCAGTTGAATTAGCAGGAAAATTTTGCGAAACAAGAAGGTGGACAAATAGTTGTAGTTAGTTAATAGCTCAGTATTGCCGATAACTAGACTGGGTAAAACCGGGTGCAATCTGAAGGATTTTCTATGCAATCGAGCTGAAACCCACATGAAACTATATCATATGAATTTCGCTCAATCTACACAGAATGAATGACCATCTGAAAACCCGCATCAGAAAATATAGGGAATTACCAGGAAGATTTCAGAAGACGACGGTCTATTATTGGTACGATACCCATCATGACCTGTTCATGGCTAGTTTGAGTTTCCGAAACACGAAATACTCGCACGGAGATAAATCAGGAATATACGTAGAATGTTGAAGCACACAGAATTGTTTTTTCGACAACAATTCAAAGAACAAATCGATTACAGACTTTTCGTTTGTTTAAATAATGTATTGAGCCCCAAGTTTCGTCTGTTGATGTTTAGACTCTTGAGGGCACTAACATATGCTCTCCCATTAAGAATAGAGAGACCCTATTCACAGTCAACAACCTGAGATTGTAGAACCCGAGTATGGTGACATTCAGCTACTGTTCACTTATTGGACGCAGTCCAAGGAAATCTAACACTACATATATATGCCATCTATCGAAAAGTCGGCGAAAACATAGGTTGTTGACTGTGCATTGGGTCTTCCAGTCCCATATAGGGGCTCGTATCCATATTCCATATAGGGGCTCGTATGCAGTCACGCAACCAACAAAGAGAGATATTAAAACAAAAGAAATCTTCCATCCATACGTATCCGATAGTTGACTTGGCTCGGCTCTGATCGTTTCTCATCAGCTGTCTCCTTGCGTCAGGCTGGAGCCCAGCTGGCGACAGCTGTTAGGCCAAAAATCGGTCCTGGGAGGTACTTGTCTCGATGTAATGGCGGTGGCTGATTTGAAACGATCGGACATGTGGAGTGGAGTACGGTTGGAAGATTTATATATATATATATATATATATATATATATATATATATATATATATATATATATATATATATGTATATATAAATATATATATATATATATATATATATATATATATATATATATATATATATATATATATATATATATATATATATATATATATATATATATATATATATATTATATAATTGAAATTATTGATTGATTTGTCCGTTACTTTGTGATAGTTCATTTTTTAAAAAGGGGTACTTTGTTATCTATCACCTTTATTTTTAAATTTGTGTGACTATGGTTTTTATATAGTATAGTACAGTGTTTGATAATGAAAAATCGTTTTACGAAACTATAGTCACACAAATTTAAAAATAAAAGTGATAGATAACAAAGTATAACATTGTTGTATCCCTTTTTATTAAACTTGAAGTATTGTTTCGCTTTTTCTATCGAAATCGGTTGTAAAATAAAACATGAATATCTCAGGATCCGCGTCATTATAAGTCAAAAATTTATTTATTCATGTTATTCAGTTTTTTTATTCTACCTCTGTATATACTCTGGCTCACATAAATACATAAACCTGCCACTTCCTTACAAAATACCCCAATTTCCAGAATGTTAACTAATTAACTACCGCACGAACATTTTCGTTACCCGATTTATTTAAGAATCAAAACTAAAGCCAGGAAACGATGTATCACGATATTCTGACAAGAACAGAATCGCCAATAAAGAAACCAAAGTATGTAAAGACTGTCTATTGTTTTGCTAGTATATATGTTGGCATTTGTTTGTAAACAACACGGTATTTATTTAAGTATGTACCTCGTTAAACTCAAATGTGCAATAAACGTACTTTCATACACATACAAAGCTCTTTTTTATATCATAGTTGCGTCATTACGAGTTCGAGTATCGTATTAAACATACTACACTCAGTGTCAGAATGTTAGACACAAAAGGAAAAACGATCAGAATACGTCCAAAGATACGATAAAGTAATTGTTGTAAAATGGGCAAAAAAAACTATTTGAAAACGGTAATGAGACGTCCTACCTCATCCACAATATTCAGCAGACTTTTACCCCTTCGAACTACATTTTTAAGAAGCAATACAATTTGTCTTGATGAATGGTTGGTTTCAAAAAACCAAAAGTTCTTTTAGTGCGGAATCCATTCTTTGACAGAAAGATTGGAAAAAGCAGTAGCTAACGATGGCCAATATTTTGATTATTAAAGTAGTTAATTTTATTATGGAAATAAACGCTCAAATTTTGCGAAAAAAAAATCATTAACCGAAACACCTATTACAAATTAAAATACTCGAAAAACGAAAAGGTTTAATTTACTTTGATCAAGATATAAAATTATTATTAGTAAATATATATATATATATATATATATATATATATATATATATATATATATATATATATATATATATATATATATATATATATATATTAAGCCTTAAAATGATAAACACCCTTGTTTATGTTTCAGATGTTTTTAATTCTCTAGAAGTTTTGTCCCAATTTTTCAGTTTAGTTATGTTATTCATCAGCTTAATCTTGTAGATTTGGATAAAAAAAAAAAATTGTCATCTGCTCTGTCAAGAAGAGAGAAAAAAAGAATCATCAATCAATTAATCTGAAAATTAAAAAGGTCTGAAAATATTGTAAGAAAGAGTGAACATAAAAATTAAATCAGCAATAAATATTCGCCACAAATTGGTCCAAATGGCTTTCGCTGAAATAAGTCATGGACTGAGCAGTGGAAGAAAATAATTCTTTTCTCATTAAAAAAAAAAAAATGTATGGCCCTGATAGTTTTTCAAAAAACAGTTTTATCGAGACGGAAAATTGGGCGAGTATTGGAAAAAAAAATGTCTCTTAGTATTTTTATCTCATCGAGTTAACTCTCAAGTATATATGAATGTATTAGCAAAGTGATTGATATGAGTCCCCATTTATTCGTTAAAAGTTATAACGCATTAGTTCGAGTGAAATATTATTTCTAATTTGGGATGGCTTGCAGTTTCATCAGATCTGAATCTGAAAATATCTGATTGTTACTTTTAAGACGAGTTTCTGGTAAATTACGGTAATTTATAAATTTGGAATATCTGAAAAGTGTTATTCAGGCTTCATGGGACGAGATTTTACAACAAACTATAAAACAGTCGTGTGATTCATTATTTTATTATTTATTAACTTAAATATGCAATGGGACAAAAATTATAAGTATCTATATAAAGAAAAAAACTAGTCTCTATACTTTTTTATCCGAATAATAAAGTTCTTTGTCTTATTAAACGAATAAAAAGCGGTTCATTGATTATATTAGCTATAAACCGTATACACGATATATGTAATTATATTTTATTAATTGTAATTGCTTACATTACTTCAATTTGGCAGATGTGTTCTCCCAGCAATTTTCCACTCGCAAAAGCGGGAGTCGGTGGGGACAAAAAGATCAGTGAGAGCAGCAATGTAATAATCTGGAACAAGACATATTGTATTGTATTATATATATATATATATATATATATATATATATATATATATATATATATATATATATATATATATATATACAGGGTACCTGAAAATAACCCCGAGGAATTCCGAAGATGGTTTCCTAGCATTATTTTCGAAACGGTTTATAATAAAGTCATGAAACTCGGTATACTTCAATAAATTGGAATGAAAACAGGTTTTTTGTTGTAAAAAAAGAAGAATTTTTGTTTGATTGGAAGAAACTCCACTCTAACTCTTCATAATAATCTTATATTATATAAGTATACTTAAACCGGTATCTACCTTTAGAATTCAGCTGTGGGGCTGGATCAGTCAGATCAACATGTAAACAATTCAAAAATTTCAGAATAATCATGTAACTATGGAACATGCACCAAAACAGTAAGATCCATCGGAACCTGGATATGGATAATATTGAAAGCCAGATCCAAGATTGCCAGGACTCATGAACAACGACTCCTCCAACATGTCAATGTCGAGACGATCCAGCTTCTTGACAATGCGGGATTAATAAGAAGACTCAAGAGAATCAAGCTCTTTGAGTTAGTTCAGTAATGTGAAAAAAACAGAGCATTACACTAAACTCAAAGAGATTTACCATCAAACACCAAAACACTTTTTTAAACTTCTCAACGCACGTTTCGCTAACCATGTTAACATCATCAGGAGATAATTTAATCTCCTGAATATAAATTAGTAATTTAAGACTGGTTAAAAGTGTAAATAACAACAGGGCCTTGGATGCATATGAAAGCATTCAAATAGAAAAATGCAAGAAAATAATGAACCGGGATAAAGGACCCATTCCGTTCAGTCAACTTTTCCAATTATTAATGTAAGGGTCAGTTAAATTCGCGGTTCTTTTTTCTTTGTTTTGTTCGCTTTTTGCCTTTTTTTCCTTTTTTTTTTCTTTTTTTGTTTAGTTTTTAAATTAGATTAAATGATCTCCTGATGATGCTGGCATGGTTAGCGAAACGTGCGCCGAGAACTTTAAACAAATATTTCGGTGTTTAGTGGTAAATCTCTTTGAGTTTAGTGCACCTAGTTTAGTAGAAATCTAAGGATACTGATGAGTAAGACCTTAGTTATAAGCTTTCTAAGTATTATTATAAGTTACATAAAATTTACTTATTGATTTTGGTGATTAGATTGTAATGTTCGTGAATGCCTTAAAACTTATTCATGATAATAAAAAAAATATGTTTTAAGAAAACTTTTTGTTCAAAAATCTGGAAAGAATCCAGAAATAATGTATACCGGAAATAATGTCGAAATATTTTGGGAGGTGACTCTAGGGAATAAAACATAAAAAAGTTCCTATAAACATTTTTCATATAAACAACAAGAAAATGAAGAACGAATTTTAGAAAATGTAGCAAAAAACCCAGGAATAAATCTCGGCGAATTTCTGTTCAAGAAGGCATTTCTAAAAGTACCGTGTGGAAAATTGTTAGAGAGCAAGCGCTCTATCCCTATTATTTGCAGAAAGTTCAAGCCTTAAAGTCTGATGACCTGCCACAAAGAATTCAGTTTTGCCAATAGTTAAGGGAGTGTGTTTAAATGAAAATTATGTACAGAACACTCTCTTTACAGACGAAGCTATGTTCACACGCAATGGAATTTTTAATTCTCACAATACCCATGTTTGGGTGGAAGAGATTCCACATGAATCGGGGCATCAGGACAAGTTTTCTATCAATATCAGGGCTGGATACTAGGGCATTTTTTGATTGGACCGTTTGTGCTTTCCAACAGTTTAAATTGACAACAGTATTTGAACTTCTTGGAAAAAGATTTACTGGACCTAATGGAAGATGTACCATATCAGTCCAGATATGGCTTTTTTTATGCACGATGGGGCTCCGCCTCATTTTTCTGTAGATGTAAGAGTGCATTTAGATCGGTTATATCCAGAAGGATGGATAGGATGTGGTGGACCAGTGCATTGACCACCTCGTTCCCCAGATTTAAATCCCCTTGATTACTTTCTGCGGGGATACTTGAAGGCATTGGTCTATGCTATCCCGATTGGCAAGGTAGCGGAAGCAACGTGTATGTACTGCTTGGGATTATATCAAAAATAAACCTGGAATTTTCGACAGATCTTCTATAAACAAAAGAATTAGAGGATTCATTTAGATGAATGGAGGTCATTCTCAATATATGTTGTGAATAAGTGCTTAAATCCTTAATAGTAATTAGTCTTGTTATTGTTGGCTACTAAATAAATATTTTTGTACAAGGGTACCTACTTAATTATTAAGATGCATTTCGATATCCATGTAATCGTGCCTCGATTTAGAAAAACTCAGTTTTCTGGAAAATAATCTATCCTAACGAGCTGAAATAAGAGGACCTTTTTTCACTAAAAATCTTTGCGATTCGATAATTTATTTAAAAAATTAAAAAATTTTACAAACAATAAAGTTAAGGTTGCATTTACCAAGTAGACGCTCCTATGTCACGCTCCTGACTAAAATATTCAATTATTAATTCATAACTTTCGCATAAACCTTTTCGAAAATATTGCGAAAAAACCCATCTTCAGAGTTTCCTCTTTAAGGGGCTCTAGCCCCTTTAAGAAATATTCTTTGGGGTATATTTATAGGACCTTTTTTTATGTTTTAATTCCTAGAGTCACCGGCCAAAATAGTTCGACGTTATTTTTTGGACACCCTGTAGATATATGGTACACAGGGTGTAACGGAAAGTGCTTTCGGAAATTTAACCAACGATTCTTTTCAGGTTTTTGAACAAAAAGGGTCCATAAACATTTTTTTTTATTATGAATAGTTTTTAGTGCATTCGCGGACATTACAATCAAATCACCAAGATCAATAGGTAAATTTTATGTAACTTATAATACTACTTAAAAAGCTCAGGACTTAGAAGGTGTTACTCATAAGTATCCTTAGATTTATAATAAACTAGATGCATTAAAACTAACGTATAAATGAAGACCCAGTGCTCTGTTTTTTCACATCACTGATTCTCTTGAGTCTTCTTGTTAATCCCGCATTATCAAGAAGCAGGATCGGCTCGACATTGACATGTTGGAGGAGCCTTTGTTCATGACTCCTGGAAATCTTGGATCTGGCTTGTTCAATATTATCCATATCCAGGTCCCGATGAAGGTTAGTGTTTCTTATGTATCTTGGTGCATGTTTCTTAGCACACTGAAACCTTTGAATTGTTTGCACGTTGATCTGACTGATCCAGCTGAATTCTATAGGTCAATACCGGTTTAAGTATCTACTTATATACCAGAAGCTTATTATGAAGAGTTAGAGTGGAGTTTCTTCCAATTAACCAGTACAATTTTCTATATTTAATCGTAAGTTCTTCTTTTTTCTTTTTGGTATGGGCTTTCCATCGTATCCTTGCCTCAAGGATAATACCAAGATATTTAGCTGTATTTGAAAATGGAAATTATGTGTATATATTGATTAGCTCTGTTTGTAAAATTTGTTAACTAATACAGACTTTGATTCATTTAATTTGATTTTCCATTTTATTGTCTAATTGTTAATTTTTTTTCGCTGATATCTGCAATTTTTCTGTTGCTTCTTCGTAGCCATTACCTACTGCTAATATAGCAGTGTCGCCTGCAAACATTGCTATGGTGATATTTTCCAGTCTAGAAATATCACTTATGTACAAAAGGTATAGGACAGATCCTAGTACACGTCCTTGCGGTACTCCTGCATTAATTGTTTTAGGAATAGTCTCCTTCTTGCTTAATTATAAAATGTTTTTTTTTAATGAAAGGATGCCAGAATAACAGAAAACTGTTCTGGGAAATACATCTTCATTTTATATTTTAGAATTTTTTGTCAAACTTTACCCAAAGCATGTGCCACATCAAGGAAGATTGTAGAGCAGACTTTCATTTCTTCTAGTGACTTTTCTATTTTATTTGCAATTCTGCGAATCTGATCTATAGCGGAATGACTTTCTTTGAACCCAAATTGACCTGACGGCATTCTGATCCTGATGTAATCTGTTACATTCCTCTATGATTGGTTTAAGTCTTAATAGAATTTTTTTCCAACAGTTTCGATAATACAGGCTGGATAGCAATTGGCCTATAGGAGGAAACTTTATGTGGCAGTTTGGCAGGTTTGGAGATCATTATGACCTCTGCTACTTTCCACATCAATGTTACATGCCTTAGTTAAATACTGTATTTATCTGATGTGTCAGTTTAACTTAATATTAATTTAACTATTGCTTTTCTGGAGAGCTGCAGCAGGATTTCTCCAGTAATGCGATCAAATTCAGGAGCTTTCTTTGGACCTATTTTTTCGTTAATCTCTTTAATGACCTATTTGGGGGTGGTTTGATTGATCTTCCTGGTTAATTTCTTGGTTCAAAATGTAATCACCTTCATTTGGTTGAAATCTATTTTCTAAATGAATTGCAAATCTGTCAGTTTCTTCTTGATTTTTTCTCGCTCACTTACCATTTTCTATTCTAATTGGAGGAGTTTGTATGAGAGGTCTTTTTAATCTTTTAATAGTTTTCCATACTGAGTAGTAAGTGCTACTATCACTTGTCAGTTCACTTAAGTTGTGAGTAGCGTTGTTTATATTAGTCTTGTCTATTGGCGCTCTAGATTAATGTCATTTCCTCTTTGTTTTTCTTTTTTCGACTATTAGGTCTCTTTTTTTTGATAACTATTCCCTTTAGGCTTATATTTCACGGTAGGAGTATTGTCCCAAGCAGCTGTACTTCTTTTACAAATAGGTCACCTTCTTCATCTGGCTGGTGCCCATTTTCTAATAGATTGATATTTTCTTCAAGCTTGAAACTTGTCTCCTTAAAACATGTATTCAAAATGCAACAATTTTCGCCAAAAACAAGTTTAATTTTCTTAACAATGGCAACGTCTACTTTTGTCTTGTTTATTTCGATCGATTGCAATTAAGTTTTTGTTGCATTGGCCTCTTAAAGTATTATTTGACAATAAAATGTAATTTTTTTATAGCCATTTTTCCGAGCCAAGTTTCAGAATAACTTGAATTGGTTTGTTATTAAAAAAAGGAAAAATTATAGATAATGTTAAAGTTCACCATCATGTTGGATTCACCTAACACTAACACATGAGTAATTGTTTTATTAAATTCATAGTTTATGTTCACTATCCCATTCCTGGTAAAAGAAGCTTTGTCAGTTGATAAAATACAATAATGATTAAAAATGCAGATTCCTTTGGTTTTGCTTAATAAACCATTCAAAACATGTTTGCTTTTGCGAAAAATCAGGTGGTAAGAGGGTTTGCACCCTTTGTACATCATAAAGGTATAATAATTACTCTTTTAGAAGCTTTAGAATTGCTTTTTTAGGTAGAATTCTTTTCAATAAGATGTAAAATTAGTTCTTCGAGTTCAAGAACAATTTCTGGCTGGCTCCCACATTCTTGAAATTCTGGACTCAGTACTGGTATTCAAAAGTCTTTGAGAAACTTGGACTCACTTTAGCCGAGCTGGGAGCGGGTTTTTTGGATATCTTTACTCAAAAATACGCCTAGTTCTTTCGGAATTCTTGAAATTATATATATATATATATATATATATATATATATATATATATATATATATATATATATATATTTCAGCCATCATCAGCCGAACTCAAGTTGAACGTAAGGAAAGCAACTGGGAGAGACGATCGGGGCCAGGCCATGTCAACTGGCCAATTTTAAAATATCAAAATGATCATTTCCTCTATCGTCTCTTCCAACTGCTTTCCTTGCGTTCAATTGAGCTCGGCTGATGACGACTGAAACGCCAGAAACCGGTCCCGAGAGATACTTAGTGGCCAATGGGGCCGGTTGGGGAGAAACGAGTGATGGCAGAGAGTAATGGTGAAAGGTTTCTGTAGTAAATATTGCTCTCCACGGTCCAAACCAAGTAAATACAAATCATGTTATGATATTCGCGGTGTACATAATATATTTTTCGTTCTAAATCGAACTTAAATGCACGCTAGTACGCTTTATTTTAAAATATTATTGTTTGCGATTTGCTGCATCGATATTGGCTGATGTATGACGTGATTCCTAATTAAAAAAAAAAACCTTAAAATTACGGGAGAATCTGTATCGGCTCATGAATCAGCTAGCTGTTAATATTTCAAAAATAAGATGGAATTAGAGAACATAGGTAGGAAAACATTTTGAGTATCTCTTGTGAAGTATGATGGTTACGCGATAATTTATATTTTACTCTATTAATTGTTTGTATATTATTATTGTTCCTTGAAAATGCTATAGGAATCGTCGTTTTGTTCCTACTCGAGTTGAGTCTTACTAAGTTGATTGATGTTCCTGATGATGCGTTTCCCTTGCAGAGTGGGTGCTTTAAGTTGACCTTGCTGTTTGTGGTCTGTATTGTCTTATAGCCTCACGCATTGACTCATTCTCGCAAAGAAGTAATCATGGATATAGAGTATAGCACGCTTGAAAGAAGCATTGTTAAAAATTCATCGAAATCGACGATAATTTATAATATTGCTTTTTTAAATTTCACAGAAATTTCAAAGTTATTATGAAATAAAAAGATAAGTCAAACATAAGACAAACAATATTTAAATTTACCTTCTTTTACACTACCCTGTATACTTTCAAGAATCTCGATGTTATTTAGTACCAAAACAAATCAATAGTATACTCTTTGTTCTTATTGTAAGAAAGTACATTGACTGTAATACGTACCAACATTATCATTAACCTAAGAGACAACTATCAAAAACTGGAATTTATTTGCTTCAAATTTGCTAGTTCCAACTTGATTTTACTTCTTAATAACACAATAATAGTCCACTATGTTAAAACAATACCAGACAGTCACTGAAAACTCGGTTTTCTTCGAGAATGACGCTGTACAATCATCTTCGCACAATTTCACCTTTGACTAAGTCAAAAATTATAAAAAAAAACACTTTGCAAAATGCGCGTTACTATTCCAACGAGATAAGATCGAATATCAAAAAGGCCTTGCCGATGGTTGAGCGGATAGGGCATTGTCATTGATGTCGACGGTCCCGAATGGGAGCCTGCTGCTATAGTTTGTCATGTGTTTTTTCGATTAATAGAGTAATTGCAGTTAGTGGTCGACGGAGATGCTGGACTCGTCAATTGAAGCTTGTAACGATGAGAACGAGATTGTTTGTGTTTTTCTTTCGGGGGGAATCTGATCGCACTGATGAGGAAAAACAGCTTTTAATGCCTCTCAAACAGTGACTTATTCGGATTAATTTATTTAAAATCAGTATAATATATATATATATATATATATATATATATATATATATATATATATATATATATATATATATATATATATATATATATATATATATATATATATATATATATATATATATATATATATATATATATATATATATATATATATATATATATATATATATATATATATATATATATATATATATATATATATATATATATATATATATATATATATATATATATATATATATATATATATATATATATATATATATATATATATATATATATATATATATATATATATATATATATATAAATATATATATATATATATATATATATATATATATATATATATATATATATATATATATATATATATATATATATATATACCGGTTTCTCACGGTAGCCGTTCGTTAGAAGTTTTCTTGGTTAAAAAAACTTAGAATTCTGAAATTTTGTCGAAGAAATGTCGACTATGGGTAAAATCTCGAAATCGCGCATCTCGTCTCAGATTCTATCTAGCTACCATAAAAATATTGTTATGGGTTGGAAAAATAGCATTTTTTAAGTAGTTTGAGCTCCAGTCACTAAAATTGTCCATTGGTCATTTTTTAGTCCGGTGCGAATTATTTTTATACAATGTCGACTATGGGTAAAATCTGGAAATAGCGCATCTCGTCTCAGATTAAATGTAGCAACTATAAAAATATTGTCATGGGTTGGAAAAATAGTTTTTTTAAGTAATTTGAGCTCCAGTCACTAAAACTGTCCATTGGTCATTTTTTAGTCCGGTGCGAATTATTTTTAAACAATGTCGACTATGGGTAAAATCTCGAAATTGCGCATCTCGTCTCAGATTAAATCTAGCAACTATAAAAATATTGTCATGGGCTGGAAAAATTGCATTTTTTATGTAGCTTGAGCTCTAGTCACTAAAATTGTGCATTGGTCATTTTTTAGTCCGGTGCGAATTATTTTCAAACAATGTCGACTATGGGTAAAATCTCGAAATCGCGCATCTCGTCTCAGATTAAATGTAGCAACTATAAAAATATTGTCATGGGTTGGAAAAATAGTTTTTTTAAGTAATTTGAGCTCCAGTCACTAAAACTGTCCATTGGTCATTTTTTAGTCCGGTGCGAATTATTTTTAAACAATGTCGACTATGGGTAAAATCTCGAAATCGCGCATCTCGTCTCAGATTAAATCTAGCAACTATAAAAATATTGTCATGGGCTGGAAAAATTGCATTTTTTATGTAGCTTGAGCTCTAGTCACTAAAATTGTGCATTGGTCATTTTTTAGTCCGGTGCGAATTATTTTCAAACAATGTCGACTATGGGTAAAATCTCGAAATCGCGCATCTCGTCTCAGATTAAATGTAGCAACTATAAAAATATTGTCATGGGTTGGAAAAATAGTTTTTTTTAAGTAATTTGAGCTCCAGTCACTAAAACTGTCCATTGGTCATTTTTTAGTCCGGTGCGAATTATTTTTAAACAATGTCGACTATGGGTAAAATCTCGAAATCGCGCATCTCGTCTCAGATTCTATCTAGCTACCATAAAAATATTGTTATGGGTTGGAAAAATAGCATTTTTTAAGTAGTTTGAGCTCCAGTCACTAAAATTGTCCATTGGTCATTTTTTAGTCCGGTGCGAATTATTTTTATACAATGTCGACTATGGGTAAAATCTGGAAATAGCGCATCTCGTCTCAGATTAAATGTAGCAACTATAAAAATATTGTCATGGGTTGGAAAAATAGTTTTTTTAAGTAATTTGAGCTCCAGTCACTAAAACTGTCCATTGGTCATTTTTTAGTCCGGTGCGAATTATTTTTAAACAATGTCGACTATGGGTAAAATCTCGAAATTGCGCATCTCGTCTCAGATTAAATCTAGCAACTATAAAAATATTGTCATGGGCTGGAAAAATTGCATTTTTTATGTAGCTTGAGCTCTAGTCACTAAAATTGTGCATTGGTCATTTTTTAGTCCGGTGCGAATTATTTTCAAACAATGTCGACTATGGGTAAAATCTCGAAATCGCGCATCTCGTCTCAGATTAAATGTAGCAACTATAAAAATATTGTCATGGGTTGGAAAAATAGTTTTTTTTAAGTAATTTGAGCTCCAGTCACTAAAACTGTCCATTGGTCATTTTTTAGTCCGGTGCGAATTATTTTTAAACAATGTCGACTATGGGTAAAATCTCGAAATCGCGCATCTCGTCTCAGATTAAATGTAGCAACTATAAAAATATTGTCATGGGTTGGAAAAATAGTTTTTTTTAAGTAATTTGAGCTCCAGTCACTAAAACTGTCCATTGGTCATTTTTTAGTCCGGTGCGAATTATTTTTAAACAATGTCGACTATGGGTAAAATCTCGAAATCGCGCATCTCGTCTCAGATTAAATGTAGCAACTATAAAAATATTGTCATGGGTTGGAAAAATAGTTTTTTTTAAGTAATTTGAGCTCCAGTCACTAAAACTGTCCATTGGTCATTTTTTAGTCCGGTGCGAATTATTTTTAAACAATGTCGACTATGGGTAAAATCTCGAAATCGCGCATCTCGTCTCAGATTAAATGTAGCAACTATAAAAATATTGTCATGGGTTGGAAAAATAGTTTTTTTTAAGTAATTTGAGCTCCAGTCACTAAAACTGTCCATTGGTCATTTTTTAGTCCGGTGCGAATTATTTTTAAACAATGTCGACTATGGGTAAAATCTCGAAATCGCGCATCTCGTCTCAGATTAAATGTAGCAACTATAAAAATATTGTCATGGGTTGGAAAAATAGTTTTTTTTAAGTAATTTGAGCTCCAGTCACTAAAACTGTCCATTGGTCATTTTTTAGTCCGGTGCGAATTATTTTTAAACAATGTCGACTATGGGTAAAATCTCGAAATCGCGCATCTCGTCTCAGATTAAATGTAGCAACTATAAAAATATTGTCATGGGTTGGAAAAATAATTTTTTTTAAGTAATTTGAGCTCCAGTCACTAAAACTGTCCATTGGTCATTTTTTAGTCCGGTGCGAATTATTTTTAAACAATGTCGACTATGGGTAAAATCTCGAAATTGCGCATCTCGTCTCAGATTAAATCTAGCAACTATAAAAATATTGTCATGGGCTGGAAAAATTGCATTTTTTATGTAGCTTGAGCTCTAGTCACTAAAATTGTCCATTGGTCATTTTTTAGTCCGGTGCGAATTATTTTCAAACAATGTCGACTATGGGTAAAATCTCGAAATCGCGCATCTCGTCTCAGATTAAATGTAGCAACTATAAAAATATTGTCATGGGTTGGAAAAATAGTTTTTTTTAAGTAATTTGAGCTCCAGTCACTAAAACTGTCCATTGGTCATTTTTTAGTCCGGTGCGAATTATTTTTAAACAATGTCGACTATGGGTAAAATCTCGAAATTGCGCATCTCGTCTCAGATTAAATCTAGCAACTATAAAAATATTGTCATGGGCTGGAAAAATTGCATTTTTTATGTAGCTTGAGCTCTAGTCACTAAAATTGTCCATTGGTCATTTTTTAGTCCGGTGCGAATTATTTTCAAACAATGTCGACTATGGGTAAAATCTCGAAATCGCGCATCTCGTCTCAGATTAAATGTAGCAACTATAAAAATATTGTCATGGGTTGGAAAAATAGTTTCTTTTAAGTAATTTGAGCTCCAGTCACTAAAACTGTCCATTGGTCATTTTTTAGTCCGGTGCGAATTATTTTTAAACAATGTCGACTATGGGTAAAATCTCGAAATTGCGCATCTCGTCTCAGATTAAATCTAGCAACTATAAAAATATTGTCATGGGCTGGAAAAATTGCATTTTTTATGTAGCTTGAGCTCTAGTCACTAAAATTGTCCATTGGTCATTTTTTAGTCCGGTGCGAATTATTTTCAAACAATGTCGACTATGGGTAAAATCTGGAAATCGCGCATCTCGTCTCAGATTAAATCTAGCAACTATAAAAATATTGTCATGGGCTGCAAAAATTGCATTTTTTAAGTAGTTTGAACTCCAGTCACTAAAATTGTCCATTGGTCATTTTTTAGTCCGGTGCGAATTATTTTCAAACAATGTCGACTATGGGTAAAATCTCGAAATGGCGCATCTCGTCTCAGATTAAATCTAGCAACTATAAAAATATTGTCATGGGCTGGAAAAATTGCATTTTTTATGTAGCTTGAGCTCTAGTCACTAAAATTGTCCATTGGTCATTTTTTAGTTCGGTGCGAATTATTTTCAAACAATGTCGACTATGGGTAAAATCTCGAAATCGCGCATCTCGTCTCAGATTAAATCTAGCAACTATAAAAATATTGTCATGGGCTGCAAAAATTGCATTTTTTATGTAGCTTGAGCTCTAGTCACTAAAATTGTCCATTGGTCATTTTTTAGTTCGGTGCGAATTATTTTCAAACAATGTCGACTATGGGTAAAATCTCGAAATCGCGCATCTCGTCTCAGATTAAATCTAGCAACTATAAAAATATTGTCATGGGCTGCAAAAATTGCATTTTTTATGTAGCTTGAGCTCTAGTCACTAAAATTGTCCATTGGTCATTTTTTAGTTCGGTGCGAATTATTTTCAAACAATGTCGACTATGGGTAAAATCTCGAAATCGCGCATCTCGTCTCAGATTAAATCTAGCAACTATAAAAATATTGTCATGGGCTGCAAAAATTGCATTTTTTAAGTAGTTTGAACTCCAGTCACTAAAATTGTCCATTGGTCATTTTTTAGTCCGGTGCGAATTATTTTCAAACAATGTCGACTATGGGTAAAATCTCGAAATGGCGCATCTCGTCTCAGATTAAATCTAGCAACTATAAAAATATTGTCATGGGCTGGAAAAATTGCATTTTTTATGTAGCTTGAGCTCTAGTCACTAAAATTGTCCATTGGTCATTTTTTAGTTCGGTGCGAATTATTTTCAAACAATGTCGACTATGGGTAAAATCTCGAAATCGCGCATCTCGTCTCAGATTAAATCTAGCAACTATAAAAATATTGTCATGGGCTGCAAATATTGCATTTTTTATGTAGCTTGAGCTCTAGTCACTAAAATTGTCCATTGGTCATTTTTTAGTTCGGTGCGAATTATTTTCAAACAATGTCGACTATGGGTAAAATCTCGAAATCGCGCATCTCGTCTCAGATTAAATCTAGCTACTATAAAAATATTGTCATGGGCTGGAAAAATTGCATTTTTTATGTAGCTTGAGCTCTAGTCACTAAAATTGTCCATTGGTCATTTTTTAGTTCGGTGCGAATTATTTTCAAACAATGTCGACTATGGGTAAAATCTCGAAATCGCGCATCTCGTCTCAGATTAAATCTAGCAACTATAAAAATATTGTCATGGGCTGGAAAAATTGCATTTTTTAAGTAGTTTGAACTCCAGTCACTAAAATTGTCCATTGGTCATTTTTTAGTCCGGTGCGAATTATTTTCAAACAATGTCGACTATGGGTAAAATCTCGAAATGGCGCATCTCGTCTCAGATTAAATCTAGCAACTATAAAAATATTGTCATGGGCTGGAAAAATTGCATTTTTTATGTAGCTTGAGCTCTAGTCACTAAAATTGTCCATTGGTCATTTTTTAGTTCGGTGCGAATTATTTTCAAACAATGTCGACTATGGGTAAAATCTCGAAATGGCGCATCTCGTCTCAGATTAAATCTAGCAACTATAAAAATATTGTCATGGGCTGGAAAAATTGCATTTTTTATGTAGCTTGAGCTCTAGTCACTAAAATTGTCCATTGGTCATTTTTTAGTTCGGTGCGAATTATTTTCAAACAATGTCGACTATGGGTAAAATCTCGAAATGGCGCATCTCGTCTCAGATTAAATCTAGCAACTATAAAAATATTGTCATGGGCTGGAAAAATTGCATTTTTTATGTAGCTTGAGCTCTAGTCACTAAAATTGTCCATTGGTCATTTTTTAGTTCGGTGCGAATTATTTTCAAACAATGTCGACTATGGGTAAAATCTCGAAATCGCGCATCTCGTCTCAGATTAAATCTAGCAACTATAAAAATATTGTCATGGGCTGGAAAAATTGCATTTTTTATGTAGCTTGAGCTCTAGTCACTAAAATTGTCCATTGGTCATTTTTTAGTTCGGTGCGAATTATTTTCAAACAATGTCGACTATGGGTAAAATCTCGAAATGGCGCATCTCGTCTCAGATTAAATCTAGCAACTATAAAAATATTGTCATGGGCTGGAAAAATTGCATTTTTTATGTAGCTTGAGCTCTAGTCACTAAAATTGTCCATTGGTCATTTTTTAGTTCGGTGCGAATTATTTTCAAACAATGTCGACTATGGGTAAAATCTCGAAATGGCGCATCTCGTCTCAGATTAAATCTAGCAACTATAAAAATATTGTCATGGGCTGGAAAAATTGCATTTTTTATGTAGCTTGAGCTCTAGTCACTAAAATTGTCCATTGGTCATTATTTAGTTCGGTGCGAATTATTTTCAAACAATGTCGACTATGGGTAAAATCTCGAAATGGCGCATCTCGTCTCAGATTAAATCTAGCAACTATAAAAATATTGTCATGGGCTGGAAAAATTGCATTTTTTATGTAGCTTGAGCTCTAGTCACTAAAATTGTCCATTGGTCATTTTTTAGTTCGGTGCGAATTATTTTCAAACAATGTCGACTATGGGTAAAATCTCGAAATCGCGCATCTCGTCTCAGATTAAATCTAGCAACTATAAAAATATTGTCATGGGCTGGAAAAATTGCATTTTTTATGTAGCTTGAGCTCTAGTCACTAAAATTGTCCATTGGTCATTTTTTAGTTCGGTGCGAATTATTTTCAAACAATGTCGACTATGGGTAAAATCTCGAAATGGCGCATCTCGTCTCAGATTAAATCTAGCAACTATAAAAATATTGTCATGGGCTGGAAAAATTGCATTTTTTATGTAGCTCGAGCTCTAGTCACTAAAATTGTCCATTGGTCATTTTTTAGTTCGGTGCGAATTATTTTCAAACAATGTCGACTATGGGTAAAATCTCGAAATCGCGCATCTCGTCTCAGATTAAATCTAGCAACTATAAAAATATTGTCATGGGCTGGAAAAATTGCATTTTTTATGTAGCTTGAGCTCTAGTCACTAAAATTGTCCATTGGTCATTTTTTAGTTCGGTGCGAATTATTTTCAAACAATGTCGACTATGGGTAAAATCTCGAAATCGCGCATCTCGTCTCAGATTAAATCTAGCAACTATAAAAATATTGTCATGGGCTGGAAAAATTGCATTTTTTATGTAGCTTGAGCTCTAGTCACTAAAATTGTCCATTGGTCATTTTTTAGTTCGGTGCGAATTATTTTCAAACAATGTCGACTATGGGTAAAATCTCGAAATCGCGCATCTCGTCTCAGATTAAATCTAGCAACTATAAAAATATTGTCATGGGCTGCAAAAATTGCATTTTTTAAGTAGTTTGAACTCCAGTCACTAAAATTGTCCATTGGTCATTTTTTAGTCCGGTGCGAATTATTTTCAAACAATGTCGACTATGGGTAAAATCTCGAAATCGCGCATCTCGTCTCAGATTAAATCTAGCAACTATAAAAATATTGTCATGGGCTGGAAAAATTGCATTTTTTATGTAGCTTGAGCTCTAGTCACTAAAATTGTCCATTGGTCATTTTTTAGTCCGGTGCGAATTATTTTCAAACAATGTCGACTATGGGTAAAATCTCGAAATGGCGCATCTTGTCTCAGATTAAATCTAGCAACTATAAAAATATTGTCATGGGCTGGAAAAATTGCATTTTTTATGTAGCTCGAGCTCTAGTCACTAAAATTGTCCATTGGTCATTTTTTAGTTCGGTGCGAATTATTTTCAAACAATGTCGACTATGGGTAAAATCTCGAAATCGCGCATCTCGTCTCAGATTAAATCTAGCAACTATAAAAATATTGTCATGGGCTGGAAAAATTGCATTTTTTATGTAGCTTGAGCTCTAGTCACTAAAATTGTCCATTGGTCATTTTTTAGTTCGGTGCGAATTATTTTCAAACAATGTCGACTATGGGTAAAATCTCGAAATCGCGCATCTCGTCTCAGATTAAATCTAGCAACTATAAAAATATTGTCATGGGCTGGAAAAATTGCATTTTTTATGTAGCTTGAGCTCTAGTCACTAAAATTGTCCATTGGTCATTTTTTAGTTCGGTGCGAATTATTTTCAAACAATGTCGACTATGGGTAAAATCTCGAAATCGCGCATCTCGTCTCAGATTAAATCTAGCAACTATAAAAATATTGTCATGGGCTGGAAAAATTGCATTTTTTATGTAGCTTGAGCTCTAGTCACTAAAATTGTCCATTGGTCATTTTTTAGTTCGGTGCGAATTATTTTCAAACAATGTCGACTATGGGTAAAATCTCGAAATCGCGCATCTCGTCTCAGATTAAATCTAGCAACTATAAAAATATTGTCATGGGCTGCAAAAATTGCATTTTTTAAGTAGTTTGAACTCCAGTCACTAAAATTGTCCATTGGTCATTTTTTAGTCCGGTGCGAATTATTTTCAAACAATGTCGACTATGGGTAAAATCTCGAAATCGCGCATCTCGTCTCAGATTAAATCTAGCAACTATAAAAATATTGTCATGGGCTGCAAAAATTGCATTTTTTAAGTAGTTTGAACTCCAGTCACTAAAATTGTCCATTGGTCATTTTTTAGTCCGGTGCGAATTATTTTCAAACAATGTCGACTATGGGTAAAATCTCGAAATCGCGCATCTCGTCTCAGATTAAATCTAGCAACTATAAAAATATTGTCATGGGCTGCAAAAATTGCATTTTTTAAGTAGTTTGAACTCCAGTCACTAAAATTGTCCATTGGTCATTTTTTAGTTCGGTGCGAATTATTTTCAAACAATGTCGACTATGGGTAAAATCTCGAAATCGCGCATCTCGTCTCAGATTAAATCTAGCAACTATAAAAATATTGTCATGGGCTGCAAAAATTGCATTTTTTATGTAGTTTGAGCTCTAGTCACTAAAATTGTCCATTGGTCATTTTTTAGTTCGGTGCGAATTATTTTCAAACAATGTCGACTATGGGTAAAATCTCGAAATCGCGCATCTCGTCTCAGATTAAATCTAGCAACTATAAAAATATTGTCATGGGCTGCAAAAATTGCATTTTTTATGTAGTTTGAGCTCTAGTCACTAAAATTGTCCATTGGTCATTTTTTAGTTCGGTGCGAATTATTTTCAAACAATGTCGACTATGGGTAAAATCTCGAAATCGCGCATCTCGTCTCAGATTAAATCTAGCAACTATAAAAATATTGTCATGGGCTGCAAAAATTGCATTTTTTATGTAGCTTGAGCTCTAGTCACTAAAATTGTCCATTGGTCATTTTTTAGTTCGGTGCGAATTATTTTCAAACAATGTCGACTATGGGTAAAATCTCGAAATCGCGCATCTCGTCTCAGATTAAATCTAGCAACTATAAAAATATTGTCATGGGCTGCAAAAATTGCATTTTTTAAGTAGTTTGAACTCCAGTCACTAAAATTGTCGATTGGTCATTTTTTAGTCCGGTGCGAATTATTTTCAAACAATGTCGACTATGGGTAAAATCTCGAAATCGCGCATCTCGTCTCAGATTAAATCTAGCAACTATAAAAATATTGTCATGGGCTGCAAAAATTGCATTTTTTAAGTAGTTTGAACTCCAGTCACTAAAATTGTCCATTGGTCATTTTTTAGTCCGGTGCGAATTATTTTCAAACAATGTCGACTATGGGTAAAATCTCGAAATCGCGCATCTCGTCTCAGATTAAATCTAGCAACTATAAAAATATTGTCATGGGCTGCAAAAATTGCATTTTTTAAGTAGTTTGAACTCCAGTCACTAAAATTGTCCATTGGTCATTTTTTAGTTCGGTGCGAATTATTTTCAAACAATGTCGACTATGGGTAAAATCTCGAAATCGCGCATCTCGTCTCAGATTAAATCTAGCAACTATAAAAATATTGTCATGGGCTGCAAAAATTGCATTTTTTATGTAGTTTGAGCTCTAGTCACTAAAATTGTCCATTGGTCATTTTTTAGTTCGGTGCGAATTATTTTCAAACAATGTCGACTATGGGTAAAATCTCGAAATCGCGCATCTCGTCTCAGATTAAATCTAGCAACTATAAAAATATTGTCATGGGCTGCAAAAATTGCATTTTTTATGTAGTTTGAGCTCTAGTCACTAAAATTGTCCATTGGTCATTTTTTAGTTCGGTGCGAATTATTTTCAAACAATGTCGACTATGGGTAAAATCTCGAAATCGCGCATCTCGTCTCAGATTAAATCTAGCAACTATAAAAATATTGTCATGGGCTGCAAAAATTGCATTTTTTATGTAGCTTGAGCTCTAGTCACTAAAATTGTCCATTGGTCATTTTTTAGTCCGGTGCGAATTATTTTTAAACAATGTCGACTATGGGTAAAATCGCGCATCTCGTCTCAGACTATATCTAGCAACTATAAAATTATTGTCATGAGCTAGTGAAGTAGTATTTTTCACGTAGTTTGAGCTGCGGTCACTAAGATTGTCCATCCGAAATTTTTTAGTTGCGGTGCGAGTTAGTTTTAAACGATGTCTACTGTGGGTAAAATCTCGAAATCGCCCATTTCGTCTCAGACTAAATCTAGCAACAATAAGAATATTGTCATGAGCTAGAAAAATTGCATTTTTCACGTAGATTGAGCTCCAGTCACTAAAACTGTCCAATAGTCATTTTTTAGTCCGATGCGAATTTTCTTTAATTGACACGTCAATAGAAAACCAACAGCTTTGGTTTATTTATTGTTTAGCAATTATACTGAGCAATTGTTTCATCCTTATTTCTTATTTATATTTTTTATAGTAATACATTCGAGGTGTATAAATAAAGTAACGAGACTGATGGCGTAACGTACAGTCTGGCGACACGGTTAGCAGGCCAACGTCTGATGCATCGTCAGTACGAGTTTCAACTTCCTAGAGACGCCGGGTGGTTTTCGTTAACCGGATTTTTCTAGTGCGTTCTAAAAATGAGGGACAGCAATTTCGAGCAATTTCGAAACAGTGTTTTATCAAGAGCTTAGGTGGTTTGAGGCATTCTCAGAAGGTGGAGACTCGATTGAATTGATCAACCTCACCATGGTAAAAAAAGCCAGAATGAGCAAATCAAAGATCAAAAATCTGCTGCAATTATTGTCACCCAATCTCAGAACACACTAGATGTGATCAGGATTTCTACGGGCCACCAAGTGACTTTAGGGATTTCAAATTCGTAGTAAAGGCTCATCAGATGTTGGTCTGTTGGGCTGTCTCGCCACCATAGAGGAAGCCAACACTATGACCAGATCGAACACTATGATCACCACTCTCACTACTTTACTTACACCTCGTATAATGAGCATCGAGATTGTTTGTGTTTTTCGTTCGGGGGGAATCTTATCGCACTGATGAGGAAATACAGCTTTTAATGCCTCTCAAACAGTGACTTATTCGGATTAATTTATTTAAAATCAGTATAATATATATATATATATATATATATATATATATATATATATATATATATATATATATATATATATATATATATATATATATATATATATATGTACCGGTTTCTCACGGTAACCGTTCATTACAAGTTTTTGTGGTTAAGAAAAACTTAGAATTCTGAAATTTTGAACTTCAGGGTTATTTAAGAGTCCCTTTCATTTCAAAATATTTTTAAGATCATAACATTTTCGCTTATTCCTGTAACTTTGCCACTAACTGCTTATATTAAATGAAACACACGGTTTATTATTTCAATTTTGGATTCCTGAGAAAATTTTCTGATGATTTCCATCAGATTTTCCTATACCTATTTTGATCTGTTTCTGAAATATCCCGATGCTTTCGACAATTTTAAAAAATGTAACCTTATTTTCAACGGTGCGCTTTTTACCAATTTTCGACTAGTGCTAAGCACTTTTGGGGTATTCGAAAGCACAATAATGATACTTTCAAAATCCACATTGATAATTAATAAATTTCATACAGGGTGTCCAAAGTGTTATGACCAATTACATTATTTTCAAAGTTAAAAAAGTTCGTTCTTTTACATGTGACACTCTGTATATTATTGAATGGTCGGATGCAGAATTTGATTCTCTATCGATTCGCTATAACTTTCCCTATACCTATTTCCAACGGTTTTCTTGTTAATCCATATGTATTTTTTATCAAAAGCCGAAGAAACCCCAAAAGTCCTATCTAGTAAGCCTTGATTTTGACAGGAACGAAAACAATGTTGATATTATGTCACAGCAGTGTCAGTTCACAAATTCATCAGGTATTTACTTACAGTTTTAGTGATTTTGTAAATTTTTTCAAGTACAGTTTATAATAGAGAATAATGAAGAATAATCCAATACTGATTTGTTTAATTTGTTTTATACGCATGGTCGATGTGGACGAATTGTCAGACAAATATGAAGATTATTTAACGAACGATATCCGGACCTATCAATAATGACTCCCAAAAGATTCGCAAGAATCGAAACTGGGTTGTTGGTAACTGGAAGAGTAAGGACAACACGAAATCAACAATGGCGTTTTGAGAGGCACAGTCGTAGCAACAAAATGACATAAGAGATTAGACTGTGAACCGAATTATTTTCTAGCGCTATCTCTTAAAAAATTAAGAACTATTAACCGCCACACCTGGTAAATGGCAGTATCAAGTCGTTTAGCACTTAGTTTTTTTGAGAAGAATATTTTATTGCAATTTTATTTGCAAATTTATTTTTATTTTAATTCCAATAATAGAAAGATAATTTTTAAAACCTTATTTTTTTTAAACAGTAACGTTTATGTTTATTCTTAATTATAAATAATGGTAAGGTAAGTCGTGATTAATGTATCATTTATTTGCTGTTTTTACGTTTTGCTTCGTTCCCTAAATTACGTAAGGAACTATTATGATTAAAGTTAATGGAACGGTTTCAAACGGCACCATTCAAATACCAGAAATAGTTGCACCCACGTGTATTAATTTACAATAAAATAATAACAACGCTGCCCGACGATGGAAAAGAACCAAATAAAAAAGACGAAATCAGAACTAAAAGCCCAAGTAAGATTATTGCATCAATACCGTTCGGTTAGTTATGCACGTCGTATAACGCTTTTGATACAATGCAATCAGTCGGCCAGTCACTGTACGTAATTACTGAGTCGAAATGACGCTAATTGATAAAACAGCTAACTGGGACGTTTGATGAGTGCGTAGTCGAAAAAAAAACAAAGAGTAACAAAGGAAAACACTGAAAAAAAATTGACTTGGTTCTGGTTGTTTTATTCTGAATTTTATTTTTTACTTACAATGTAGGTGACGTAATTAACTTTAAGAGTAGATTAGGCGATAATCAATAAAGCTTGTGGGGTTTTCTTTAAAATTTTAATATGTTTGTTGAAATTTCCGACTTGCTTACGAGGGTGTATTGAAAGATGACTCAGATTGATTTTTTCCTGAATGTATTACGAAAATTGCACGATAATGTTGATAAAAGGACGGTAAGTGTTCGTATTATGAGACTAGAGTGAAAAGTCAGCTACTTTTTAAATTAAATTAAGATTCAGACGGAGGCGCAGTGGAAAAACTAGCCTGATTATTTTGTTCAAATGTTTGTGTTGGATTTCCCTACCCCTTAGTCGCAAAGTTTAATATTGTTTATTGAAAAATTAATAAAAGTCAATAAATATTATAGTCATATGACTAATAATGTCAGGATTGCACCGCAATGGAGACGAGTCATGCTGTTCTAAGCCCTTAGTTAGCATTAACATATACATTTTAAAATTGTAAATACAAAATTTAATCTTAACTGTTCGACAGTTTACTAAAGATTAAATTTTGTATTCATGTTTCTTATCTCAAACATTTCTAACTTTAACTATACAGAGGGGTCCAAAAGTCACAATAAGGTAGGTCATCCTTATTGGAATTAAGTACAATCTCTTAACTGCTCAAATTGCCGCCTTCGGCATTTACATACCCCCTTATCTTTTGAACGGTTATACTTAAACTAATGCAATTTGGAATGTGAAAATAACTGCACGTAAACTCCTTTTCTAGTGGCAACTGATGACGTAATCATCATAGATGGCGTCACAGTGCCATTGTGACCAATAATTTTCAACGGGATTCTATGGCAACTGACACCTCGTTTAAAAGGCATTTAAAAGACCTATTCAACTACTAATTTTGTTTGGGTTCAAGGTAGTTTTGACGCATAAAATAGATAAATACTAAAACTTCAGTTTAGCTTATAATTAATACAGATTCGCAAGTCCGCCTCCACCTACTTCCTGGCAGTAAAACATCCTATTGGTAATCTCTTATCGGAATCGTTTAAATGTTTCAGCGGAAATTGCTGTACACTCTTCAACAATTCTCGTTTTCACTGTCAGGTGTTGTGCCATATACTTTAGATTTAAGATCCACAGAAAAATTACAGAAAAAATCCAAAGGTGTAAGATCCGGTGACTGAACCGGTCATTTTATCGGACCTCGTCGTCCAATCCAATTACTACGATATTCCTGATCCAAATAATGTCTTACTGCAGCACAATAGTGTAGAGGAGCTCCGTCTTGTTGGAACGTGATTTCAAAGTTACCAAATTCATCTGGATTGTTCGAAAATGTTGAGAATTAGTGATTCAATCGCGGTCTCTAATATCTCCAGGTACCGGTTACCGGCTTTACCGGTTAAGTTATCATTCAAAAATATAGGCTCAACTATGTGGTTTCCCAGAATAACTGCCCAGACATTTACGTTTTCCGGTATAATGCAATTTGTTCAGCTTTTCAAAATATGTGATGATCCCATCTGTAACCTCTGGAGAATTTAAAGGGAATATTCAAGTCAAGAGAGCCATTTCTTCAGACTTGGAAATACAAAGTAATCACTGGGGGACAAATCCGGCGAATAGGATGAATGTAGAAGCACACGTGGTGAAAGGGCACATATATGGATATTTAGTCTGAATAGCACTGTCCAATTGGTTTAATGATGAATTGTAATACTCTCCAGTGAAGGTCCAGCCTTTTGCCAAGTATTCTGTGAGTATCACAAAAGATGTTAGATTTTTCTTGCAGATGGAACCATTTTCGCTTTCTTTGATGCATCACCCATTGCCTGCACAGTAGTAGTAACATGTAATGCTACTGCTACTGCATGCTTTAGCATGTAATAGTGAAGAAACTGTCGAAAAAACTCAACATTATCGCGTTTAAAAAGTCTAAACACTCTTGAAAAGTGTTCATTCGAATGCGCTTTGATCGATTGTTAATTAATGCCTCATGCATCCAAGATCATCAAGCTGACTCAATATTACCCATTTTTCGGAAAATTATAAGATTTGTTTGCTTTTCTCAATCGCCACAAACAAATAACTTAATGCGCGAGTCTGAAACTTTACAGTCTTACTTTACAAATCTTAGGAATTATACTTTATTATCAATTAATTATAAATTAATTATAAATATTATCAGTCATTTGCTTATACAGTAAAAGACTGATCACGTTTCCAACAGCCATCCAATTTTTCTGTGAAATTTAACTTTATCTTAGAAAATACCGATCAACCTTGGTATTAATAGAGATACGTTTCTGTCTTTTAGAATTTCGATTGCAAAATTCTCAAACGCAAACAATGGTCCACGACTGTGAGACGAACAATAAAAAATCGCTTGAATGGTAAACTTAGTTTATGGTCCAGAGCATTTTCATGGTCTTATATCTGGGTGATATAGCATTTTACCACTTCAATCGTTTGTTGTGATCTTTTCGGTGGCTGCATATTCAGCTTAATGCGAGACACACGTTTAAAATCAATTTAAATGTTTTTGTGTTTGAGTTGGAGGTTCTTTTTTAAGATAAGAGCGAATTTCGACATACAGGATAAAGTTGAACCAGTATTTTTAGAAATTATTTTCTGTTTTTAGATTGGTTACTATATTAATCCTGTGAATGATGTTTCAAAATTATTACCGATGCATTTTTGTAGTTTATATATATATATATATATATATATATATATATATATATATATATATATATATATATATATATAATATCTAAGTTATTTACCTATTTGGTTACTGGCATGTAAAAATTTAAACTTAAAAACAATCAATTATTTTAGTAATATTTCGACTCTGCCTGCAGAGTAATAAGGGGAACCTCGCATAGTCCATAGCCAACTTTAAACTATAAAATGACTAGATAACATTAGATAGCAGCAACTACTATATATATATATATATATATATATATATATATATATATATATATATATATATATATATATATATATATATATATATATATATATATATATATATATATATATATATATATATTATTATTATTCACGTATGGGCCCTAGCGGACCACGCGAAGTACAAATAGAGGCGTTTGTTGTTGTTAGCCTTCCTTTGTGCCCATACTAATTTCATTCTTTCGCTATGAGCTTTTTTCCTTTCGTCAGACCAAGTTGTTCCAGTCTTCCTACATTTTTCACTCTGGCCAACCTTCCACACATTAACCTTGTACAGCCTCTATCCTGAATTTCACTTTGTGTAATATTTGCTGATCTTAGGTCCTCTTTAATTGCCGCAATCCATTTAATTATTTCTACTTTAGCTCTACTCCTGTTTTCATAAAATTCGACTATTTGTCTAGTTAACCTACTCGGATTCATCCGTTTTATGTGTCCGTAAAACTTAAGTCTTCTTTTTCTCATATCACTATGTATATCTGTGTATTGTTTGATTTCTTTGTTTTCTCGAAGTCGGTATGTTGTGCTATTTATTTGTTTGGGGCCTAGGTTTTTCTTACGATTTTTCTTTCCTTCTTTTCAATGTCCTCGATGTCCTTTTTTCTATTCAAAATGAGCGTTTCTGCAGCATATAGACATTCTGGCTTAATAACTGTGTTGTAATGTCTCAGTTTTGTGTTTTTAGATAGGCATTTTTTGTTTCTTTGTGTAAGTCAATATATTGTGTAAGTCTCAATGCCGTTTCCATTTTTTGACATCTACCCTTATTGGCCGCTTTTTCTAACCCATTTTTCATGATTATTTCACCCAAATATTTGAATTGAGAGACTCGTCTGACTTTACCATATTTTGTTTTTAGAAATGGCGTTCTTAGTCTTATATATATATATATATATATATATATATATATATATATATATATATATAAATATTATTATTATTATTCACGTACGAGCCCTGGTGGACCACGCGAAGTACAGTTAGAGGCGTTTGCTGTTGTTAGCCTTCCTTTGCGCCCATACTAATTTCATTCTTTCGCTATGAGCTTTTTTTCTTTCGTGGGACTAAGTTGTTCCAGTCTTCCTACATTTTTCTCTCTGGCCAACCTCCTAAACGTTAACCTTGTGTCTGAAACAGCCATTATCCTGAATTTCACTTTGTGTGATATTTGCAGATCTTAGGTCCTCTTTAATTGCAGCAATCCATTTAATTATTACTACTTTAACTCTACTCCTATTTTCATAAAATTCGACTATTTGTCTAGTTAACCTACTCGGATTCATCCGTTTTATGTGTCCGTAAAACTTAAGTCTTCTTTTTCTCATATCACTATGTACATCTGTGTATTGTTTGATTTCTTTGTTTTTCTCGAAGTCGGTATGTTGTGCTATTTATTTGTTTGGGGCCTAGGTTTTTCTTACGATTTTTCTTTCCTTCTTTTCAATGTCCTCGATGTCCTTTTTTCTATTCAAAATGAGCGTTTCTGCAGCATATAGACATTCTGGCTTAATAACTGTGTTGTAATGTCTCAGTTTTGTGTTTTTAGATAGGCATTTTTTATTTCTTTGTGTAAGTCAATATTTTGTGTAAGTCTCAATGCCGTTTCCATTTTTTGACATCTACCCTTATTGGCCGCTTTTTCTAACCCATTTTCCATGATTATTTCACCCAAATATTTGAATTGAGAGACTCGTCTGACTTTACCATATTTTGTTTTTAGAAATGGCGTTCTTAGTCTTATATATATATATATATATATATATATATATATATATATATATATATATATATATATATAAATATTATTATTATTATTCACGTACGAGCCCTGGTGGACCACGCGAAGTACAGTTAGAGGCGTTTGCTGTTGTTAACCTTCCTTTGCGCCCATACTAATTTCATTCTTTCGCTATGAGTTTTTTTTCTTTCGTGGGACTAAGTTGTTCCAGTCTTCCTACATTTTTCTCTCTGGGCAACCTCCCAAACGTTAACCTTGTGTCTGAAACAGCCATTATCCTGAATTTCACTTTGTGTGATATCTGCAGATCTTAGGTCCTCTTTAATTGCAGCAATCCATTTAATTATTACTACTTTAGCTCTACTCCTATTTTCATAAAATTCGACTATTTGTCTAGTTAATCTACTCGGATTCATCCATTTTATGTGTCCGTAAAACTTAAGTCTTCTTTTTTTCATATCGCTATCTATATCTGTGTATTGTTTGAGTTCTTGGTTTTCTCGAAGTCGGTATGTTGTACTATTTATTTGTTTCGGGCCTAAGATTTTTCTTACGATTTTTCTTTCCTTCTTTTCAATGTCCTCGATGTCTCTCTTTCTATTCAAAATGAGCGTTTCTGCCCCATATAGACATTCTGGCTTAATAACTGTGTTGTAATGTTTCAATTTTGTGTTTTTAGATATGCATTTTTGTTGTAGATATTTTGCGTAAGTCTCAATGCAGTTTCCATTTTTTGACATCTACCCTTATGGCCGCTTTTTCCAACCCATTTTCCATGATTATTTCACCCAAATATTTGAAATGAGGGACTCGTCTGATGTTACCATATTTTGTTTTTAGATATGCTGTTCTTAGTCTGTTGCAGGTCATGTATTGTGTCTTTTCAAAGAAAATTTGGAGTCCTATCTTTTTTACTGTTTTTTTAGGACTTCAATCTGCTTTTGTGCCGTTAATATATCTTGAGCCAAAATTCCTAGATCATCAGCAAACGCCAGACAATCAATTTTGATGTTGGTTCTCCCCAGTTTAATGGGCTGGTCAATATTCAGGGCCGACTTTTTTTCACGCCACTCCTGTATTACTTTTTCTAGAAGACAGTTAAATAAACGTGGCGAGAGTCCATCCCCTTGTCTCACTCCAGTTTTAATTTCGAAGGGCTCTGAGATGTCACTCATGAATTTAACTTTGACCTTGTGCTAGTTAGTGTTGCTTTTATAATTGCCAGCGTTTTCAGATTTAGTCTTTGTTCTTGCAGTAGAATCATATGCTTTTTTGAAATCCACAAATGTACAGACGAGATTTTTATTGTACAGTTTTTGATGTCTTAGGATCAACTTTAGATTTAGGATCTGTTCAGGGCAGGATCTGCCCGGTCGAAAACATGTTTGATATTCACCAATGTTGGGCTCTAACTGACCCTGTGCTCTGTCTAAGTAGACATTGAAATAGAATCTTGTAACAAACTGGGAGAAGAGATATCCCTCTGTAGTTGTTTACATCCATTTTATTTCTTTTCTTGTGTAGTGGATGGATTAGAGCATCTTTCCAATCTTCCGGAATCCGTTCCGTTCGCCAAACTTTTGGTAGAATTTTGGTCATTTCCTCGATTGTACCTGGACCAGCAGATTTCAAAAGTTCAGCAGTGATTCCATCTTCACCAGAAGCTTTGTTATTTTTAAGTCGCTTGAGTTGTCTAATTATTTCATCTTCATTCGGTGGTAATGCATCTGGGTTTTTTGTTTAGGGTTTAATGTTGATAATCTGTTTAAGTACTAAACTTGAAGAGATTTACACTAAACACCAAAACACTTTTTTTGAACTGTTCGACGCACGTTTCGCTAACCATGTTAGCATCATCAGGAGATGACTTAATCTTAGATTAAATCATCTCCTGATGATGCTAACATGGTTAGCGAAACGTTAACATCGAGCAGTTCAAAAACGTTTTTTGGTGTTTAGTGGTAAATCTCTTCAAGTTTAGTGTTTCACACCAAAGGTTCCAATAGAAGAATTGAATCTGTTTAAGATTATATATATATATATATATATATATATATATATATATATATATATATATATATATATATATATATATATTTACTTTTTATATTTTTACATGGTTTCAATTTTTATATACTTGAAATATTTTTGCACAAAACGTTTGAGTTTCTAAATAAACAATTTCTAAATAACAATGGTAGGTACTTTCGAAGACAAGGTAGCAGCTATCTTAATGCTTGATGAATGCGGAAAAAAAATATTTTATATATATATATATATATATATATATATATATATATATATATATATAATATATATATATATATATATATATATATATATATATATATATATATATATATATATATATATATATATATATATATATATATATATATATATATAATATATATATAATATTTTAATGAGCGGTATCGCGATCGCCCTATATCGAAGACTTGTTTGAGGGAGCAGTTTTACTTTACTATTTTAACAAGGAGTGAAAATAACAATTGGGAAATTGACATAATTGCAGAAATGGTAGTAAAGCCTACTTGTTCTACAACCCAAGTTGCATCTACCTTTGAAATCAGTCAAAGGACGGTGTACCTAGTTAAAAAAAAATTACCCCTATAAATTAAAAACGGTGCATCAACTTTCAGATGACGACCCCGACCCCGACCGAAGACTGCTATTCTGTGATAATATGACCACTAGAATTGGTCAAGCGCCAGACTGTTTAAAAACAATTTGCTTTAGCGACAAAAAAACAAAAACAGTTTCCAGAAAAAGTAAATGTCTGGGCAGTTATTCTGGGAAACCATATAGTTGGGCCTATATTTTTTAATGATAACTTAAACGGTAAAGCGTACCTGGAGATATTCGAGACCGCGATTGAACCACTAATTCTCAAAATTTTCGAACAATCCAGACACTATTGTACTGCAGTAAGACATTATTTGGATCAGGAATATCGTGGTAGATGGATTGGACGACGAGGTCGGATGAAATGGCCGGTTCAGTCACCGGATCTTACTCCTATAAGGTACCCCTTCTGTGGGGTACCTTAAATCTAAAGTATATGCTACAACACCTGACAGTATTGATGTTTTAAGACAACGAATTGTTGAAGAGTGTACTGCAATTCCGCTGAAACATTTGAACGAGTGCGACAAGAGTTTACCAATAGGATGTTTTACTGTCAGGAAGTAGGTGGAACACATTTTGGACATTAACTGTTGCGAATCTGTATTAATTATACCCTAAACTGAAACTTTAGTATTTATTTATTTTATGTGTCAAAACTATCTTGTCGGTGCCTTGAAGAGTATGAACATCGAGAGACGAAACATATGCCATCTAGTTGAAGGGATGGGTGAGGCTCGTTCCCAGTTAGGCAACCAACAAGAATGTTCATTTAGGTGGAGACGCAGGTTGTTGTGTGTTCCACATTAGGTTGTGGAACGCAACAGTTGGGTGTATAATGACACTCAGCTGCTGTTGTCTTTTTGGATGCAGTCCAAGAAAATCTAACACTACATATATACGCCATCTGACGGGAAGTCGGCAAAACATGGGTTATTGGCTGTGGATAGAGTTTCCCTATTCTTGATAGTATGGTATATGTCGATGCCCTGAAGAGTTTGAACATCGAAGGACGAAGCATATGCCATCCAGTTGAAGGGACGGGTAGGGCTTGTTCCCAGTCACGCAAATTTCATTCTTTTTCACGGAAAACAAATCAGAACTTATAGAAGATTTTTTAACAATTGGTAACGTAGCTTCAGCATCTTTTCATATAAATTCAATAAATAGTTTTTAAATATTATTCTTGTGCAAGTCTTTTTTGAGTATCGCAATCCTCACAGATATACCCAACGGCAGTCCGGTGATGTCGCAAGTCTGATCAATGCGTTTGTTTACAGTTCGTCCTCGAGATCTTCTGCCCTTAACTTTGCCCTGAATAATTAGCTTTTTCATGAGGTCAAAGAATTAGAAAATTCTTCTGGACGTCCATGTGATTTTCACACATTTCGAAGCAGTGATACGAACGCATAGAAAAATGGAGAATATAACTGAATGTACCAGTCTTTTCTTTGTGTTAAGAGTTATAGCACGATCATCCCATATTTTTCAGTTTTCTCATGGCAGCGATTTTTCTTTTACAGTCACCATTTTCATCCACTTTTAAGTTCAGGTACGTGAATTGGCTAATTGTTACATTGCAAAGGAAATATTCTTGTTTAACATACCAATTAGACGTGCCAAAACATTAATTCTCTCGGACACGCTGTAGAATTTGTGGAATTTCAAACGACGTATTAATAGGAGGTTTCGACATAGCGCATACACATTTTTTTTCTTCATATCTAATTATTAACTTGCAAAAGGCAAAACGCGAAACAGAAAAAAAAAACATAATCAAAGTCGAGTACGGGACCTTGTTCCAGTTTTAAAGGAAGCCATTTTTCGAATTACAAAACGGCGGCAATTACGTTCGTGGGACATTATCAAAGCGATTTCGATAGTTCTTTGTTTATTATCGGTACATTTCTTTTATTCTATGTCAGATAATTCTATGTCAGTCTAAGACAGGAAGTAAAATTTGCATTATTTTTAATTTTTGAGGCGCGCTAATAACTAGGGCATTTTAGCAACTGTATTTCGAATTTAACGTAAGCTCCGAATCACGGTCTTCAGCTATATATTAATCCCGAACGGTACTCTCTAAGGGCTGCTAACCCTTGGTTTGTGCTTAATCTTTAGTTTCTCGGAAAACCGACCGACAGGCTTGTAACGTAGAACGTAACACATCTCTTATAAGGTATCCGGCCTTACCCAGCCAGGTTACTGGCGTGAAAAAAAATTTCCTCACTTTCCAGGTATTTGTCGAATCACTAATCGAAAAAAAATGGTGGTCTTGATGTAGTAAAGTCATTGACATTTTTTCGACTTCTTCAAGAGATGAGGTATCGATGGGGTGATTGTTATAGATATTGAAAAAGATGAAGATCCGAAGGAGCCAAGTCTGGAGAAATCGCCGAGTGTGCTAAAATTTCCCAGTCTAACTTGGTGATCGTTTTCGCAGTCGCTTTTGTTCATGTTTCCTTTCTTCCTTTGTTAGTATACGACGGTAGTCTGAAGAGTTTCCAGTTTTTAGATTATAAATGTTATAAAAAAATAAAATCTTGTAAAACGCGTTCTTGCTGAGGCACGAATTCGTTTTTGATAAATCGACAACGAATGGATCGCTTCGAGGCTGTGCGGTGAATAGTCTGAGTTGTTTGTCGTACCTCGTGCGTCATCGGTTTACCTCATTCGCGTTCGTGCTCAAGTGAATACGCGTCTTAACAAAAGTTGTTCGCGCAAGAAGGTCTCAAAGCGAATGATCGCCTGTTTCTTTGGGGTAAATATTTTTAATAAAAATATAACAAATATTGTAAACAACTACAATTTTCACAGAAAAAAGTGTATCCAGATTAAATGTTCTTAACAACGTTAAACAATTAAAGTTGAAGGCTTCATCTCCATTCGTTACGTTATGATAATAAATAAAACAACATATTGTAATATAATAATTGTATATTATAAAAGGTGAAATTATTTACAAAAAAATCTTACATAAACAGTAGTGTCATTTAAATGTTATATTACAATCGCTTGAGTAATTCTTTCAAGTTCTTTGTTCCTTAAAAAATACAGTAAATATTCCTAGAATTATACCTAACATTATTACTTTAGCTTTTAGCTAAATCTTTTCAGAATAATTAGGCATATTATTAGGATAAAAAATGAATGAACTAGTTTAGAAGAATTGTTATAGAAACCTCCAAAGACTTGTAGACCTGCTGTCTCAATGCTCTGCTTACAGTAGTCACCATCGTAGAGCCAACCAATAAATTCCCCAGTTCTGAGGTTTTCATTGCGAAGCCAATCTTCCAAAGGTCTAAAGTACTCACGCAGGGCGCTTCCATCAAGTCTGCTCTCTCCAGTTGCTTGGAACAGAACATCCCTCCACGATTGGGATGCTCCTTTCTCCATCATTTGTCTGAAACAAAATTATCGTATTACCAATCGATACAACGATTTGTCCTTGTTTGGAAGTTGGTATGATTCTCTTTGACAACGGGCAGAAATTTCATATCGTCTTATCATTCATTCATATCGGTGATACGGGTTAAGCATGAGTGGCTCGTTGAGCTAGACGTCGTTTTATCAATTAACATTTAATTAATTAATAAAGGCTTCATTATTATTATTATTATTTTGCTCGTTAAATTATAAATTATTGCGTTTTTTTGTGATTAGTAAAAGCTTTTGTCAGCGATGAACAAATTTGTAAATACAACAAATGTGGCAATGTAATATTGAACAATATTACATTGACACTTTATAGTTTTGATAATTTTACAATGCTTCATTTTTTGGAGGACTGTCAATATTGATTATTTTTCAAAATTTTTTTGTTGGATATTATAAGAAAAATGAAAAATTGAATCGAAATATTCATGTTATCCATTTATCATAACAATATCAGCCCTGATACAATCGTACATTCGCCGCATAGTTCTGATTTAACAGATGTACCGTCTGATGTAACAGATCTTTCAAATTGAGCGGGTTTTTTATAATTCTTGAATAAAACACAGATGGCGTTGAGAATTTGCTAGGTCTAGTTCCATTTCATTCGAATATCAATTGAATTGTTAAAATATTTCAAGGAACTGATTCGGTAGAAGATAAAAGAAGAAGACCCAGACATTTCCATTAGCCAACGTTCACAACAATTTAGATTCAGTGAATCTACAACATGGCTTATTTTACGAAAGAAAGTGGCTATGTTAATAAACAAAATTGCCACATTTGGGTCCACGATTGATTCATGAAAAACGTTTACATCCTAAACGAGTCACTGTTTGGTATGCATTATGGTCAGGAGGTGTAACTGGGCCATATTTCTTTCAGAATATTGCTGGTAAAGCTGTAACTGTGAATAATGTTCGATATCGTGAGATTATAACTGGATTTTTGTTGACTGCTAATGAAACAATTGCTAGAAATGGCGATGTTAATTGGCCACCAAGATCGTGCTATTTTATACAGTTGGACTGTTTTTTTTTGGGTTTACTTAAAAGCCAGGTCTATAATAACAATCCACATTCAGTGGCGTGTCGTAAGGGAGGGCGTTGGGGCGCCGCCCTTCCACCATTTATTACAGAAAGTAGAAAGGTGGAAGGGGGAAAGCAAAAAAATCTTCATCAGCACTATTTCTACGCCCTATCTTCTACGCCCTATTTTCCCGCACTATCTTCTACGCCCTCTCATTTTAAAAATCCACGAACCGCCACTGTCACAATCGATTCCTAAACTAAAGAATGAAATTATTCGAGTCATTGGTAAGATAAAGTAAGATAAAGTTATGGCAAAATGTCATCCAAAATTTTGACAAAAGAGTGGATGTCTGTGGAGCTGCAAGAGGTGGTCATTTGGCAGATTTTGTCTGTAGTATTTAAATGTCATACACTATGCTTCAATTATCAATAAAAAGTTTTTTGAAATCAACAATAAAAAATTGAAAGACCCTTTATTTTATTCCCGACATGTCCCTGACAAATCTCCAAATTATGTAATAAAAATTCCCGTATTTAAAAATCGAATGAAAAAACAGGACTTTTTTTGGTTCCTTGAAATATTTGACAAATTTACCCGATTCTGAATAAAAATTTCTGATATCAGAAAGGAAAAGGATTATGTCAGAGGCGAATGAGAGAATTATGAAAAATTCGGACAAGAAAGTGGAATATGACTGAAATATTGAAACTGGTACCTAAGTTTATCTTCGTTTCTGGTTTGTATGCATTCCGGTTATAATCTTAATTGTATTCGTGCAACAGCCAATGTATAGGGTGAGTCACGAAAGCAAAAAGAGTCGAAAAAATTCGAAAGTATAATCGTTAAGTTCATTTACAACATCGAATAATAAAAACTGGTTATTTCTCGTGTATCTAATTAAAATTGATTAAAGTACTAATTTGAATTATGATCGTTACCTGCTGATAATACAGGGTGCGTTCTAAAACTCTATGTCCTTGAGGAGTTGGAGTTTTAGAAAATGTTTACTAGTGACATTTTTTAAACAAGTATTGTTTAATAATATCACTCATAAGCCCACTTTTGTTGCCAGTATTGCCATTCTCACATTCAAGGAATTTCTGAGAGTTTCTCCATACCACAAAAGTAAACCTCATAGTTTTGCAAATTGCAAAAAATATCTCCATATAGTGAAACTGTACCTGCTGCCCCATAGTGTGTCTTTTGAGATTAAAAAATACCATCTCTGTATTTCTAATGAAAATATTTCTACTGACTTTTATTTTAGTTGTTATTTGTCATTGTAGTCAAATATCGGAATATTCCTTGATGCGGATAATTCAATAGTTATCACCTTTATGTAGTTGAAGCGTTTGCTTGTTTTTTTCTTAGATTCAACTTTTATGTTTTTGTTGCTGTGAAATTCAATGCAGTGTAATATGTTGTTATTATATTTATTTTTCTACACTAGTAACTACAAGAGAGAGATATATAGGGTGTAACGGAAATAAGTTTCGTAAATCTAACCCACGATTGTTCACATCATTTGAAAGAAAAAAGTTCCTTGCAATAAGGGTAAAAAACCGAAGGCTTTTCGTGAAAAAAAAATTGCAAACATATTAAATTGCTAAAGGTTATGAAAATCATATAATTTGCTTAAAATAATAAGAATTATAATTTTAAGCAAATATGTGTAAGAGCATATTTGGCAAATAATAATTAGTAATTGTTTAATGAATACTCTACAAATAAACCAATGAATATTGTTAAAACATATTTTAAATTTTCATTTACGCCATACATCACCCAAAATAGAAATGGTAGCGTTGATTTGAGAAATTGATATGAACCCCACGACAAATCAATGTGTCGTTGTACCCGCTGCTCCATAGTGTACGAAAATTTCTTTTGAGTACCAACTCTGTATTTCTAATGAAAATATTGCTGCTGACTTCTATTTGAGTTGTTATTTATCATTATAGTCAAGCATCAGATTATTCCTTGACGCGAATAATTCAATACTTAGGGGTTAAGACTCTATCCACATTCAACAACCAATACTTTCGCCGACTTTTTGTCAGATGGCGTATATGTGCAGTGTTAGATTTATTTGAACAGCGTCCAATGAGACAACAGTGGATAGAGACTCTCTATTCTTGACGAGAGAGCATATGTCGGTACTCTGAAGAGCCTGAACATCAAAAGGCGAAACAAATACCCTCCAATGAAATGGATGGGTGGTGTTCGTCCCCAATCCTAAGACATAAGGCACCTAAGAAAATGCTTATTTAGGCGGAGACGCAGGTTGTTGCGTGTTCCAAATAAGATTGTGGAACCCAGCAATTGGGTGTATGTGACACTGACCTACTGTTGTCTCATTGGATCCGTTGATTCTTCGAAGCGGACAACACTTGAAAATGCCAAATTAGATTTTGGCGAAACGTCGTGACTCTTCACAATCAACGGATCGACACCCGGAATGATTTAGAAACATTGTCTACCATCCGTGAAAATATTAGCTGTAATATATCTATATATATATATATATATATATATATATATATATATATATATATATATATATATATATATATATATATATATATATATATATATATATACATTCAATCTATCACATCAGGATATCGTATAATGGTTTATATTGAAACAAAAACGAAACGAAACTATAAAAGATCTAATTAAATTCAATCAGCATTCATAAAATGATCTCATGTCGAATCCTTTCACATAGATTTCCGACCTCGATTTGCTCCCGAGCCACAACAAAACACCCTTTTCTAGATCGATAGTACGATCTATTTGTTGCCCAACATCGACATTGTTAACACAATATTTCTCCATTGATAAATAGTGAACAATTATTCCGTTTCCTTAATGTCGCAACCAGTTTTTGCGGGTCCGAAATCTGATCGACCATTTAGCAAAATAGAATTGATATTTTTTCATTTCAAGGTATCAACGGATATATACAACCGTTACCTGGTATCTGGGTTTAAAAATGGAGGCTGTCGCAAGTTAATGACACAATTCTCTTGTGAATAGTTGGTTTGGTGTTAATTTAATTAATTGTTATTGTTTAGCCAAAATTGAATTTGCTCATAATAAGCGAGTGTATATAAATATGAGACTGTAAGTGATTATTCATAAATGGAGATTAATGCTCATTCTATACGTAATTATTCATGTAAATTATCAACAAATATGAAGCTAGAGCAGCAAAAACTAGAAAGATTAGGAATAGCGACAAGCCTAGCAGGATTTACAAAATGTGAGAAAATCACTACAAAAAACTTGCAATAAGACGAAGATAATTGCTAGCAAAGAAGAAATTGATTAGTAGATGAGACAGGAGGAGATTTAAAGAATGTGTATCATAAAGAGAATATCACAAGAACAATGGTCAATTTTAAAGTACCTAACCCCTTCAATCCCATGGAATGGAGCATGGGGATCAATTTCTTTAAGGTGAAGAGGATCTAAGGACTAATTTAAGAATCTGGGTAAATTAGAATAATGATGTCGATGAAAAGTTATGGTTTATTCTGGTTTATAGTCCAGATGAAATCTATATCTTCCTTGATATTTATATGGTGCCTAAGTCATAAGGGCATAAAAAGGGACGAGAAGGCGGATCGTCCAGCTAAACCTTCTGTTGAAACTGGTCTTCCTCTACTGCTAATCTTTCATTCCAGAGATTTTAATTTACTAGCCAGGTTATATCTAAAGACTGCGGTTCAAGATTCTTAAAATAACTTTCCTTCCTTCCACCATCAGAGCCTTTCCCACACAGAATACCCTCGGTAAGTGGCACAGATTATTAATAAATCATTGCCGGTTCTCTCGTGAATACTCCGGTTCGGGTATTCACGAGAATAAAATCCCTTTGCAGAATGCACTCATCGGACTCCAGTTAGATCACACCATGGACTCGACAACTGTTTGTTAAATAAATTCAGTGCAGCTAAAAGATTCAACATTTTCTCGTTCTTGGGAGAAATTGATTTTCTCGAAGGTTTGATGTGCCCTACGACTTGGTTCTAATTCGCCCTTTCCGCTCACTGATCATATTTATCTATCTACTTTACTTTGTCGTAATTGTATCTTATTCTATTACACTCTAGCTTGTTCACTTATTTATGTATTTACTTGATTACATATTTATATATTTATCTATTTATTTGTTTGTTTAATCTCGTTATTTACTTATCTGTAACTATATTGCTGCTGTAAGATGGAGCAAGCTGTATGAAATTCCACTCTCCATTCAACATATCCAATTTATATAGTCTGAGCTTTCTCATAATATAATACATGGCTTTTATGGACGACGAAAAAACATTTGATTCAATCTCAAAGCGGGCCATAATGGATGCTAATCTATTATTAGGGGTCTATAGTTAGCCAGGGGTCTATCCCCTGGCTAAGCAATGCCAGGGGATAGACAACACATATCACAATTCATTCAATTAAAACAATTCATCTTGAGGATCTTGAAGTGGAATTAAACCAAAACCATTAAGCAAACTTAAAACATCTTAGATTTGCAGATGATATCGTTCTCCTTTCACAAGATCCAAAGGAGCTGCAAAGGGCTGGCGAACCATTTGGCTTAAAAATAAACCTGAAAAAAGAGTCAGGTTATGTTTAATAAATTTGGTGGACAGAAGAATTTTAGTTTTAGGAAGGAATTTGGAGATTGTGGACCACTTTATGTATCTTGGGCTGAGGATTTTATTGGGAGGGATACCGCCTAGGATACGGAAATTTGTGGATAGCAAGTATTTGGCAGGCTCAACATGGCGTTCAGGAGCAAACTCTCCCTTTGCCTGAAAAGAAAAGTCTTCGATCAGTGAAACCTGGACACTCACATCGCAATCAATTCTATAACATCGGATAGCACAGAGAAGAATGGAAATATGTATGCTTGGCATTACAAGACGAGATAGAAAGCCCTGCACATGGATCAGGCAACAAACGAAAATGGATGGCATTATTGGAAGAGTAAAGCAATTGAAATCAATCTGGGCAGGTTATATAACGAGGCGAGGAGACGACAGATGAACTAAGGCAGTCCTGGAGTGGATACGGCTTGATCGCAAACGTCCGCAAAGAAGACCGAAAGCACAATGGACTGATGACATCGTTAAGTATATTGGACCCGAGTGGAAGAGGA